>JAQQZY010000006.1:4451859-4467971 GCA_030068375.1 Ostorhinchus rueppellii
AGATTTTGGTGGTGATCCGTACATTCAGCGCCATCTAGTGGATGAAAGTACAAACACTGCCTTGGCGGAGGTCTGCATTCCCCGAGTGCTTCTCTAGTTGGGATTTTATTTATTATTATTTTTGTTTTGTTTTGTTTGTTTGTTTTTTTCTTTTTCAAGTTTTATTATGAAAATCTTGATTTATAGAGGCTAAAAAAGTTAGGGTTACAGAGTTCATGACATCACTTAGAATTTACAAGGCTATTAGTCATTTAAGATTTCATATCATCCAAAGCCTTCTTACTATTGTCCAACATGAACCACTGACACTGATTTTACCTGCAATTAATATAGTTATTTCGGAAACATAAATTTTCATTTGTAATTCAGTAAAAAGAAAAAAAAAAAGGGCCTACTCTAAGTTAAGTATAAAGACATTGTCTGTCACATCATTTCAACAGATTCCAGCTGTTTTCAGGTACAAACTGAAGTATGAATAGGGTTTTCAAAAAATGTGAGCTTCTTTTACATAAAAATAAATAAAAATAAAATATGATATACAGTTGAAAGTTAAACCAGTGTGTAAAATGTTTAATTCAGCTCCACCTCATCCGCTGAGACTGCATCACCAACAGGACAAAGGTGTTGCATTTTGTAGTTCTGTCTTACAAAACAGATCTGCTGCACATTTTTAGATGAAGTCGCTCTTCATCTATCTTATACAACAAGTGTGATACATAAACCTCAGTGTCAGGTTTGTTTCAACATCAGTACAGTGGTTGGTTTTGGTGTCTGAAAGGGTGTACAATGCAACACTGTCAGGATTTCTTGTTGGGAGCAGAGAAGGAAGTATCTGGGCATTTTTAGGAGCTAACAGTAAGGAGAGGACATATGAAAGTATGAAGTTGGTAATGTCCTTCTGTATGTTTTCAGAAAGAATTCAACAGTAGGATGTTTTTTTTTCTTGTAGCAGATAAGATATTTATTTATATTTCAAAACTGATTAACCATAAAAGCCAAGAACTATTTTGGGGGCGGTACTTATTTTGTTGTCAAACATATCCTGGCAATTAGCATTAAAAGTAAAAGTAAAGAAGGTCAAGCACCAATTTATAGGTAGTTTATCTAAAAGTGGATGGTTTTTCACCAGAATTAAAAAAAAAAGAAAGAAAGAACACATACAACAAGAATATTATGCATGTATAGAATGATCAACAGAATCAAGTGGAGTTAATTATTGCTGGTGAGATATCAGATTGACACTTGTGATTCTATGTTGGCTATTCAGCTCTGTGCAAATGTCAAAACAGCAAGTGATAATACTGAAAATATGGCAATGAAGGCCCTAATGTTTGTCAAATCTACAATAAGATGATATTAATGACTTTTTCCCCTGTCCATATGGTGGAAGAAGTAATAAGAGTAAAATGAGATTAGAATGTTATGCACATACATGACTTTTAAAAAATGTTGGTGAACTTTAATTCCATTACAGCACACTTGCTGCTCCTGGGGATATAAAGTAAAATGATTGCCTCCTCCCTTCTTCCTATTTTTAAAATAGAATTTCCGCCTGGACATGGATGCGATCCCAAGTGATAATGAACATTAATTAGAATTTGGTCTTGTTTACTGGGTCTCGCTTTGCCAACACCAGACCTCATGATTCCTGTCTGGATATTCAATTAGAGTTTTGGGTCAAAAAAGATGATTTGTTTTCTGTCAAACAGTAGACCTGAACCAGCTTCAAACTGAAGGAAAAAAAATCAGCTACAGTATGTCAGTAATATACACAGACTGGACTCCCACACAGTTTATTAGCAAAATCCAATTATGCAATGCAATGAAGTAGCTTCATGGTGCTTGTGACATCTAATGTTTTTAATGTAATTGGAATTTACTGCTATGCTGAATAATGGCGACATAATCTTACAATAAATGAACAGTATAATGTTACAGAGTTAGAGCAAAGGTTCAAACTGTCAAAACATGTTTGATCAAATTCTGTATTATATACAGTGGAACAGTTGTTCTCTTTGCTTACATTTGTGACAAGATATGACACAACAAGTAATTTTAGTTTTTTCTACTATAAGTACTGAATTGTTTGAGGGCACTATACTAAAAATGCTGCATAGTTTCAATAACAATGCTGCTGGTTCAAAGCTGCTGGGTCACTGGTTCAGTAGATTTGGCCTAATATTGAGATGGGGCATTGGGTTGGACATGTGACCTGATGACTGAAGCTCATCAGTCTTTGCACTATTGTGCACACTGTAACTATACCAGAACTGAAGCATAACTAACTTAGCTTCAGAAACTACAAAAAACAAACAAAACCACAGTAATGCATTCAAACTGTACAAACAGTAGACCCTATATTTAGTGGACAGAGGGCCAGTGGCATCATCCATCGGATGATGTTTTGAAGTTTTTTAGAGTTGGAATTGGTCATATTTGGGCAAAAGATGGGCCAGTCCCATGTTTGAGGGGTTATGGGTGAGCTACTGCTAAATGCTAACATACTAAATGAAACAATAAAGTCAATTTATAGTCTTATTAACCACACCTACTGACAGGACAAAACAAACAAAAGCATTTTATTAAACAGAATATTCATAAACCAATCAAAGCCTGAGACTGCAAACCTCACGGCCTTCTGTATGACAAGAGGTCTTATTAATGGAACGACAATTTAAAGTTAGAGTCTAGTCTAGTCTAATCTAATCTAGTCTAATCTAATCTAATCTAATCTAAAATTGAGCAGAAAACATAGTAGGTGGTCCTGCTCCATGAATAGACATTTGATCACCTTGAAGCACTAATGACCACCTCACTGTACATTAACCAGTTCTGCTTAAATAAATGAAGAATTTGGCGAAAAATACTGACATATCAATAATTTGACAGATTTGAAGATCTTTTACCAGATAAAACACTCCATTAGATTGTAAAACTGGAAGTGTATATAGCATAGCATATAGGGGTGTGCCATACTGAAATTACAGATCATAAAATATTGTGACTGACCAATCACAATCAAGAATTAAACAAAGCAATCCAATACTGGCTTTATAGAGTTGACTGATGAAACTGCATTTTACAAGTATTGGTGATTTTTGGGTTTTGTTCTTTTCTCTATAAGAAATACTTTACTGGCTACTTTAAACTCTACGGGCTCTTTGGCTTTGTCATGTATGTATTAAGCATTTTTTGGAATGATGGTAGGAATGTTTAAAGTGTAAGTGAACAGCGTGTTGAGTGTTGGATGGCAGAGTGAAAAAGCACAGGACCGTCCTGCGTCAAACGCAACACGGCTGAAGGCTAATGAACTCACAGGCGGCCTGGGTTTTATCATTAAAGGTGAGACCTTGTCGTTCTTACATACATATGTTAATAGGTGAGGGGACTGTAGGCAGGTTTAGAGGGAGATCTGTAGGGATAGAGTTTCACTTGCGGGTATGTGAGTGTGTGTTGAGTCTTAAGGGAGGCTGGTTCAAACTAATATGAAGTGATGTCTAAATTGCAACATTTTTTCTGTTTTTTGTAGGAAACAGGAGGTGTGCTTGTGTGTTTCTGGAGTGTTATGTCTACCTTGCAATATATGTGGGACAAAATAGTGAGTCAGGTTCGAAGAAAGGGTTGAATGGGTTTACTATTTTTATTTCTTACAAACACAGGGTCCCTCACACACACGCGGGCGCACGCACGCACGTCATGACCCTCCATGATCGCTGATAGCTGAGGCCTCTCTAACAACACACTCCTGACCTTTCACCTCTCACCCTGCTCAGACCAACCTCCATTACCTCCCAATTACATCCTACAAATGGTTTTTCCTAGGATGTGTGCAAGAGGGGGTGAATGTGTGCGTTAGGGTTTTAACCTGACATTTTTAGTTTGGTTTCCTTACCCCGTTTAAACTGTTCCTCATTGTGTTTTGCTTTTCTCCATTAGTTCTTTCCATCCTTGAATCTTTCTGTACTTTCCTTTTTTGACCAAGTACTCACTTACTATGCTTTCATAACTAATTTGAGGTATTTGTACTTCATTTGAATACTTCTACTTCACTCCATCTCAGGGTAAATTTACTCTACTCCATTTGTCTAAAACCTTGAGTTACTTTTCAAATCACAGTTTTCCATCCCTTTCCTCTCCAGTGATAATCAAACATCTCTAATTCACTTGGTTCTAAAAGATTGAGGGAAAAAAAACAAAAAAAAAAACTGAAGGATTAAATAAGAATGTTGTATATATTATTTGAAAACCTTCTTGGTTTTGGTGGAAAATGCACTAGCAGGAAGTTGAACCCAGGACTGCTTTTTTGAGCTTTTGACAAATCAACTTTTAAAGACACATTGTTCCCTCACATATGCTGCACGTAAAAATATTTTCATGTCTTGCATAAATGACAAACTTCCCACTAAAACAACTTGGCATAAAATCTTTATGGAATGCTTTCCTATGGATTATTTGACCTGTTTACTTCATTCTTCAAAGGGTCACTTTATGAGAATGTGGACTCCATACCTTCGTTTCTCTAAGTCATCAGTCACTTCTGTGCTTTCAGACCTCATCAGCGCCTGTTTATAGTCAGATCACTGCTGATCTCACCTGTCACTGCTTGATTGTCTGATCTTTGTTTTATCTTCACTGCAAGTCCATACTGTGTACTATTTGCTTTATCTTGGACTAGTCTACTCTTCATATTTTTATTTTTCACATAGACCAGGTGTTGTGGTGAGCCATTTGTTGTTGTAAAAACGTAATAAAATCTAATAAAGATAATTTGAAGAAAAAAAAAAAAGACACATGGTTTTCACAAGACAGCAACACTACAAACATATACCTTATAGAAAACTACTTATTAGAACATGACTGCAGATTCAACTACTGACATGATATGTGAGTAATACAGTAGTAGTACATTAAGACCTAATGAGTGGAAGTGTGTGTGCCTGCGTTCAAGGTCTGCATGTGCATATGATGATTTCCTCATATTCTAAAATACTTTTTCATAATCTAAAACTTAAAGAAAGATCCAACTCTGTCTCTTTAATAGCCTAGTGGCCAGTGGGAAGTAGTTTGGTGTGTGTGGTTAAGAATTAGAGACAACAGCACCCCAGGACGCTGATCTGGCCCAGACCCCGGAGGTCATGAGGTCTGACCTTTAAGGAGCACTCCAGAGCATGTCCACAGCCTGCAGGTAGGCGTAGATTACTACACCCTGCCCACAAACACACACGTACACACACACAAACAGCAGTGTGATGAGCGATGTGTCAGAGGGCGGCAGCTTGTGCGCTCACACACTCGCACACATGCATGGCTTTAGGGGAAATAAAGCTGTCGCCTCTCAATTACTTTGAACAAAAGGACTATTGAGAATAACAAGACAGGCTCTCATAGTGGCAGCTCAAGAAAGTTTCCCTTTGTTACTCAAGGCAACTTCAGTGCTGTGCCATTCAAACAGCAGATCCTGTCAGCAGTGCCAAACTGGTTTTACGAGGGTTCAAAGCACTTTGAACAGTCGGACTACTGGATACGGATATCGGAAAGTTGACATCCGACTTTGGCTTCCAAACCTACAATCTGTTTCGACGCTGCGTATCACAACATGACAGAATATGACGCTTTAAAATGAATCCGATTGCTGCTACTGCTCCATCAAGACGTTCCACAGATGAGTTTTACATCAGTAAAAGTAACCGGCAGTTATTTTTGGGTTTTACATAGGCTAATAAAAGTTTGAAACTTGACTGCTGCTAAACTCAAGTCTGTGCTCATGTGCTTACATAAGAAGTGACGGGGGTTTGGCGCAGGTTCAATGCACTTTATACGTCTACCACAATGTTTATTATTTCAATATTGGTCAAAGAGTGGAGTCCCATCCCAGAAACATATATGCGGCTAATCGCCAACTGAGTCCTTGTGCGTCCAATAAATACAGAGGGAATGGTTTGCAGATACCAAACTCCTTAGTCCTCCTTTACGTTGGATGACAGAGCTTTTCTCTAGGCTCTGTTCCCCATAAGATCTGCATTAAGGGCTCTGTAAAGTTTTCCACTTAAAGACCACTTTTGAGTTGAGTCTGTGAGCTACTTAAACATGCTATTTCAACTTTTTGAGCACTAAAAGGTAAGGTAAGTAGTGGTAACACAATACCCTCCTCAGACTTTTCTTGGCTCTACTATGAACAGCATGTCTGCTTTTATGTACAGCCAATAATATAGATGGAGAGGGTCATCAATTCTTATTTGAGGCCATTTCATTTCATACGACACCCTCTTATTACAATAAATTGACTGGATACAGTCATTTTGTAGCGGATGTCGAGTCCCTGTGTAATTTCCCAGTGGTTCCATTTAAGATAATGGAATATTGTAAGGAGTGAAAAGAAACATAACCTCAGTAGTTTTTAAACATTCAGTTAGTCGTGACACATGAGCCAAAAACATTGGCAATATCAAAAATGTAAAAGGGGTGGACTGAAAATAAACAGTAGGGACAGGACAGGGGGTGAAGGAGCTCACGCAAATATCAATAAACACTCCTCTTCCGTCTCGGAAGCTTCCTGCTTTATTTGATTAGGCTGAAGACGGAGGGAGGGTGTGGGGTGAAAAACAGAGCAGTCATGCTCTTTTGCTTTTCTTCCTCCTTTCCCTTCCTCTGCAATCTTTAGCCTCTCCTTAATTGGAATGGGAAGTTTGGGAAGTGGAGGGGAGAGTGGGGTGTGGAGGGGCGGGGTGGGGTGGGCTGCAGCTAGCCTCAGCCTAACCTCCCCCATCTGGACTGGGGAGAGGAGGGGGCAATTTGCCAGCCTCCAGGCTACTCCCAACCCTTCCCAGCTGTTGGCTGTTCAGGGGCAGAGGCTTTTTCCCCCCCAAGAGTGTGTTTTTGGTGGGCTTGAGAAAGCATTTTTTTTTCATAAACAATTGCCATATCCTCCACCAGCTGCTGACCCCACGGCTCCTGTCCCTGAGCAGAGCTCGGAAAGCAGGCAGAGGGGAATGGTTCTCATTTAGGAGAGTCTGCTTTGCAGGGGAGACTTGCTAAAGGGTGCGTGGCCCCTCTGCTGTTAGCACGCTAACTCTAATGCAGAAGCTAGATAGGTCAATGGCTGGGAGCAAGAGATGTTAGCTGATAGCAGCCATAGTGACAGCATGGCTGCTATCAGCACCTTTTGTGTTACAAGGACTGAGCTGAAGGCAGAACGCACGCTACCTCAAACTGCATCACAATCACTGAATGCTGCTAATGACAATTCAGCTGTTTTTCTTCATAAATTTAAATTTAAATGACGTATCACTTCATACAGATATGTGTCTTAGTTAAAGTTCATTGAACATGAATGGCTACATTAAACATTCTTCATTCATGACTTGAACTTTTCAAGCACATACTGGCTCTATTTATTGCATTGCATTTTTTTTGTATCTTTTCACCTATGATCTCAAGTTATTCTCGTGCCATCATATTTAAATAAAATTAAAATAATAACAAAAGTAATTTTAACTTGCTCGACAAATCAAATATAATAAACATTACTTTTATCCATGTTAACACAAACAGATGCTTTAACTGTTTTGTAGTTTAGCATTTATGGTTATTAAAACATTATTAAAATAGAATTATATTATATCTATCTACTATATTACATAGTTGCCTTTTAATGTTTGTATTCACTACTGTGTATTTTGTGTTCTTTTTACAAAAGAATTTTACAAGCAAGGCCTTCATCTCTCTCATGAATGACTGGATGGATAGATAAAAAAAATAACAGGTAACATACAGTATAGTGTGTGTGTGTGTGTGTGTGTGTGTGTGTGTGTGTGTGTGTGTACATTCATGTGGTTTCACCACATTTGATTGACCTGAATGAGTGACACATGTCCTACTGAGAATGGTTTGACGGATATTCCTTATTCCTGATTGGTGAGGTGGAATATCTCCTTTTTACAAAGAAACTCCACCCATGTCAAACCAGTTAAACAAGGACAATGAAATACAACACACATGTTCACGTGTGTAATCAAAATCATTCCAAATAGATATATCAAGCTTGTTTTTAAATTATGAACCACTTTCATAAATGTAGCTAAAGAACCAAAACAAAATGCAGATATAGCCCACAGGCAAGTAGAAATAGCTCATTAACTGGTAAATGCCTTCTGTGTGTGTGATGGATATATGATGTTCAGAGGTATCAGAGTGCATTTTAACACCATGTGTTGATGGATTTCTCTAAATAAGTGCTTCCCCAGCATAAGCTAATGTGATAGTAACATAACTACAACATGTGACTACACAAAGCACCTTCAGTCATACAAAGCAAAAATGGAGACAGCATGGGACCAGATGTAGCAACCAGAACAAACTCATAAACAAATATGAAAACACACACAGCCATTCCCAAACAGCACCTCGTACGTTCCTGTCCTCAAACAGCCATCGTGCTGCATGTGCTGATGAAAAATGGATGGGATGCTTGTTAGTGAAGGCGGGTACAGGTGCCAATGCAGTATGTATATTATCTAGTGGCATGTTTGTGCTGATGCACAATGTATGAGGCAGGCAGGCTTCATGTAACATTCAGCAGGCCGGGGAGGCTGTAGGTGAGGCCAGCACAGCCTGCAGCCAAGATGACGGCCGCACCTTCAGTGGGTACATGTGAGCTCAAACTGAGCATCGTCGGAGCTCACTGGTGAAACTGCACATTTAGAGGCACAACTGGGAAGCCACTCACGCAAACGTCTGTCTTCAAGTCAGATTCATTGTTAGACTCAGAAAAACCCGAGTGAGCACAGCAGAAGTGTAGAACACACAAAGGCTGTTTTTTCTACTCACATCATAGAAAAAGGGACGTCACACATGAACACAAACACTTTTTACTTTTGAACTTTCACCTTAAGTGCCCAGCAAACACACACACACACACACACACACACACACACACACACACACACACACTCTCACACACAAGCACTCCCTCTTTGTACTGGTCTGCCTTGGAATTGCATGGTAATACTTCATTATGGCAGCACTGTAATTTGGGAGGGAATGAACACTTCAAACGAACGGCAACCCACACACAAACACACATAGACGAGTTTACTGTAAATGTGTGTATCCTAGAGTTCTGCTGGGACCAGTATCTTTTTTTTTTTTTCTGGAATCCCAGAACAGTCCAAAATACACCCGGACAGTAATCAGAGGCGCACTGCAGGGTTATAATTGTTGGAGCTGATTACAAAGTGGAGCGTAATGGTTCAAATTGGAAGAGGAGTGCAACACCACCAGTACACTGTGAAATGTGAACTCAGGGACACGGAGTGTCTGTGGAGTTAGCTTTTGAAAGCCTTCTGAATGCAACCTGCACATAATTTTACAGCAAAAGCATGAATAAACAAAGAGAAAAGTGGGAATAGTTTTACAGGGCGCAGCTTCAGACTGAGGGCATGTAGAGTTTTAGGGTTTTTTTTCCCCCAACAGTCTGTGAAACTCTTGCTCTACAACTCAATGACATCACAATTAGGAGGCTACCCCACAATACGATGAAGGCATTTTTAGTGCTTTCAGTCTGTCCTTAACAATACTTGTGCCGTAAAAACCATTAATGCCATAGTGACCCCGGTCTGACTGTATATGTACTGTATAATACATAACACTATTTCCTCAAGACTGTTGACATTTTTTTTTTTAATTGAAGTAGAAATTTGGAATTATTTAATTGCACATATTTAACAGCTTAACCCTATAATGCCAAATGCATCATATTTGATACATGAGTTTTGAAGCGCTCTACATGATCCATATGATATTTTTTTCTTCAAAAACCTGATGTATACAATTAGATACATGCAATACAAAGATAATCCACCAGGGGGAGGAATTTGTTCACCAGAGGCCTTTCCAGTGACACTGCAAGACTGTCATTAATGAGAAAGGAAGAAGAACTTTGACCATTTTGAAAAGGAATTATCAATTTGTTCAACATGTTTGTGTTATATTGTTTTTGTTTGTTCAAAAATAATAATATCCGAGACCTGATGTATGAAATATGACACAAAATTGAAACTCATACCTGAAAATTGAAATTTGAAAAAAAATGTTTTCTTTTGGTTGTTCAGCAGGACCGATAAAGGCCCCAGTTTCAAAGAACTGATTCTGTTATACATTCTATCAGTTCCCTCTCTCAGCACGTACAGATCAGTTATGTTATGTGAAATTATGTTAGTTACAGAAAAGTTAAAGCAGTATCTGTATGGAGTACAGTATATCAAAAAAGCAGGTATATGCTTGTGTGCACACATCCCACAGCCAATTACTTATTTAGCTAAAACAAAGACCCCAAAGAAGCCCCTCATCCACAGGTATAAATAATATACAACACACAAGCACATAGACACCATCTTGGCTCCCATCATGTAGATGATTGTATTCATGCTATCACACAAACACACTGCATCAGGGGTTTTCTCTATATTTCAAACACACGTTTAGAGAAAAGCTCAACTGAGAATATATTACGTGTATATGTGTGAAGCCATGCACATCCATGTTTGGGTTGAACATTTACTGTTTAATACAGAATTAAGACAGGGGCGTTGAATGAAAACAAGCTAATTAGCATTCAGCATATTTACAAATCAAGCAAGTTTTCATACATATGCACAAAAATACAACTGAGTACTTGAACATTATTACAGACTGTATAAATGTGAAGGTAAACTGAACCAAAACCATCACAAGAAATTTGAGCACAGTATAGTTATCAAATACACTGTCGAGAAATTTGGCACATATTCGCACTAACGCCAATAGTTGAACAAGTGTATTTTAAGTCCTCAGTGATCATCACACCAAATATCTTTCCTCTATTGCTTGTGATATGTCCATGTTCAGAAACAAATGATCACAAAGGAGGCCTCGTGAATGCATAACACAATGGGTGGCTCTTATTTTAGTGGTCTAAAAATGTTCAGGTAAGATAAAAGATTGCAGTTATGGTAAGGTATGGCAAGGTTAAGCCAAGTTTAAGGTTAGGTAACTGAACCAGCGCACTCCTTACCTCACTTCACAAATGAAGAACTTGACTAACGCCACAAATCTGTACTAATTCATGGTAATAACAGGCAGGAAATGGGCTGACTCATGTCATACGCTAGTGGCACATCTTCTCCTCGACGGCAGCATCCATGCCCCAAGCCCATTCCCTTGAAATTATGTTCAGATAGAATAACTTCTGCAAAAGCAAATGCATTTTTGAGAAAATTTAAACCAAGATAGGTTACATTTTCTTTCATGTGTCCATAGTTAGTCTTTTTTTTATTACATACCATACACATAATTCATCTCAAACTGTAATGCACATCCTCTGGGTCTTCTTAGTTGCATCTGGTCACTTTAGATACATTTCAATTCTCAAAGATCAAACCTAAGAGGGTTTAAATCTGACACTGCTGTGCCACCTAAAAAACACACTGTTAAGTTAAAAATAGATCTTTTTGTAAAGAAACAACTCAATCTTCTGTTCTGCTAATCAAAAGATACGATTTTACGATACTCTTTGTAGTTGATTATGACGATATTGATGGATACTTCTTTCTATACATTAAAGCATCCTGACTATGTTATCACAGATTTTTTCTGACTCCCCATGCATCTTGCATAAAAAGATGGGATGGTCCTTCCTAACAAGCAGCATTGTATTTTGGGTACCTATAAGGCTTTTCTGCACAAACTGCTTCTTCTCACTATTTACAATTAATACTTACAATGTCAGGTCACTGGGCCCATTAGCTGTACCTCTTGTTAACAGTGAACTTTAAATACTATGGTGCAGACAAATGAGGTAAGCACAGAAAAAAAAAAAAAAAAAAAAAACTTATTGCACTTGAACATTTATAATCACACTTTCCATGTTTTTTTTTTGTTATTTGAGAAATTATAACAATGTATATTGTATCATTTCAACTGTATATTGCTGATCTCAGTGGTGAAATGCTAATAATAATTTAAGTTCATTTACAAAAAAAATACTTACAATTTTCTAGTTAGCCAATTTGCGCTCTCAAACGCCAATTAAAATTATAGAACCTTTGAGACTTGATAGAACTTTGATGCAACATGAACATACATAAATGCACAAAAAATGAAACATTTTTATATAACAAATTATTTGATCATGGAAATTCATATGCCTCAGTTACTTAGTGTCAATCTTCAGGGGTTTTTTCCCCAATGAATTTAGAGCTAATGGGGATTAGCATTAGCGTAAAGCAACTATATATTGTAATGTTGAGGCTTGATGCGTGTTGAAACACAATGTAAAACTTTAAACTGCTACAAATGAATCAGGAGACAGACGGACAAACAAAGACAAGTAGAAAGCTGTCCATCTTCCTCTTTTCCTCCTTCTCCTCATCCTCCTCTCGCCTGTCCTCTTCTCTTTCTCTCACACCAATGATAAAACAATGATTGGGCGGGGAAGGAGTGAGGGAAGGATGGATGGACAGATGAAGGTGTAACGAAAATTTTGAGACATGCTTGCAAGAAAAAAAAAAAGCAATGAAATCAAGTAAAATGGTAATTGGCAGTGTGAGGAGCTTCGCTTTTAGGAAAAACCTGCAGGAGACAGACAGGAAATAAAAGAACAAAAAAGCCTGGGTTTAAATTTCGGCTGGTGATACTTGGATGTATATTATTAGTTGGTACACTTGTGTTCCTCTGCAAGCGTATCTGTGGCTGGAAAAAACAGATGACTGAGTGAGGCATGCAGGTTTGTAGGCTCTTTGAAGGTACCCATCATTCATCAAGTTCTGTTTAGATCAACAACAAACTGGTGGTAAAGTCAAACCTTAAATCCTCAATTTCCTGAGGGCTCTCAAAAAAAATTCCAATCTAATCTAATCTAATCTAATCTAATCTAATCTAATCTAATCTAATCTAATCTAATCTAATCTAAATCTTGGGTTGTTGTATGCTGCATATGTTTGTTGTTTTAGTTTGTTTTGTTGTGATAATATGCTTGTCTTTTGTCACTAGGTTTGTTGGTTTTTCACTAACAAATAAAAAAAAAAAATCTATTCTAATCTAATCTCAATTAAATTGAAACTCCACCAATTTTGCACATTAAAGTCAATTTACTGCTTACAAAGACTAGTACTTAGTGCAAGAAAAGGTGTAATAATGTCATCACTGGCTGAAGAAATATATGCTGCCACTTTGCATCTATTGTATAAGATTCAGTGTAAAAACAATGTTGTGTGTTGACATATTTTCTACGTCTTTCTATGTTGACATACCAAATCGTGATGTTTTTTTTCATACCAATCGTTTGTTGGTTGTGGTGAACACATATTCATGAGGAAAGTTGCATTAATGGTGTCAAACAACAGCACACGGCAGCATGTTCTGCAGAAATTACTGAAGTGTTCATGCACACCAATTACACAGCTACAATTATGTGCACCACAAAGACAAGGAAATGCAGGAAATGTAAAGCAGAGCTGTGGTGTGAAGAAGTACAGTTTCAGGTGGGGAAGTAAAATGAATGACTGATACTGAAAATGAAATGGATACATCGTGCATCATCATGACGAAGTAAAGTCAGGCTTCCTTTTTAGAACTTTGATTCGACAAGAATAGCACAACCTGTCGGCTGAGACATATGTTAAAGATGTGCTAAAACTCCAGAATCTTAAGAGGTAGAAAAAATACAAGATTCTAATGCAATGTCAACACCATGTCTGACAACTTAGTAAAGTAAAACCATGTGATTAAATTGTATTGGAGTTTGGTTCAAGGATGACAAATCTGACATGGAAAGATTGCATAATAAACTGAGGGAGTGGGGTTAACTGAACTTAGTACAACTTAATGAATGCAACATCATAATAAATCTAAGTTACATGACTTTGGAATGATGTGTATGTCCCAGACATGCACAGGAAAAGGGAAACACAAATGTGAACTTCTACAACCAAGAAGTCTATGCACACTACTTGCTTACGGATACAAATGGACAACAATGCAAAAGGTAAACTAGAAAAGCACTCTGAGAGTGCAGACCTCTGCCCCCTTGTGGCCGGCTGAAGTTGCTGCAGTGAATGAACGAACGAACGAACGAACACACAAACTCGGGCGATCACATAACCTCCTGGGCGGAGGTAAAAACAGAGAACATAGAAGTAGTTTCAATTTAAGTTTGATGTGTTATGGGTTATTTGTTGACAGGAGTTGACACATTCTTCTAATAAATTATCTTCTTGTGTAAAAACTGTATTTGGGGTTTCACAGGATGCTCAGATACAGATGCTGATGCAGCTTCTTCCCATCACTGTTGTGGGTCAGGCAGCACCTGCAAAATCATTTCACTAACTTAATTTTAAAACTCAAATATTATATATGAACAGAGTCAATATACTGTCATCAAATCTGACAAACACTGCTTTACCCGAATACAATCAACAAAGTCCTGTTTTAATTAGGGATGCATAATTTATTGCAAAATATAATTATCACGATAACACAGTGTGCAATATTCATATCACAAAGTCATGCACTAATGTCTCTTCTTTTCTTTGTGTGAACTTTCTGTTTTCCACACCATGGGGAACCAAAGTGGTTTTCTCTACCACTAACATGATAGTTTTTCAATCCAAAAAACTGAAATAATGCTACTGCTGCTGGTTGAATGACAGTTTACATGTTATTCATGTTGAACAGATGTGAATATTTTCAGAGCAAAACTTTGGCCAAGGCCTGAACACTTGTATTGAATCATTATACAAACAATAGGCTCATTTTAACATTGCTAGGGAACATTTTTCTGAGGTGAAAATGGTATGTCTATAGGTGAACGAGAAATATCGCAATATTATTGTTATCGCAATGTTGTACTGTACATCCACATCGCATATCACAAGTATTGCCAATATCGTGCATCCATAGTTTTAATGCCTCAAAAAACACAAAGCAGCACGCTAACTAAAACTAGTACTGATCCTGAAAGAGTTCTGGCAGAGCTGCAGGCAACTAGAAAGCAGTAGTGCTGACTGGGAAAACACAACCCCTTCATTTGCTCTGATGTAAAGTAGCTAACACACTGTAAAGTACAGTAAAGTAGGAGGACGGGGTGGGGGTGGGGGTGGCCTGTGGTTGTGTGTCAGTACGTGAGCTTCATTAATGTGCATCTTGGCATTGCGAGTTTCTTGTGTGTGAGTGTAATGGGTACCGTGTGCTTGCTGAGGTCTTGTTTGCCCATCTTAAGTCAATTAAAAGGAAATAAGGCAGCTCTGACCGGCCCGTGAACCAGCTCCCTCAGCTGAGAGCATGTCTGCACAAAAACACACACAAGCCAACACAGGGAGGCTGATAATGCTCCACAACTGGCAATCGACCCTGTGCCCTGCTGTGTGAGAAACAATGGCTCTCAGGTTCTGGAAGTGTGTGTGCAGTGTGTGCATGTCTGACAAGGGTTCAGAGAGAAACAACTTCACACTAATGCACACCTTCCCTTTGTTTCAGTGTATTCCACGTGTTGCAGCTTCAACATGCTACACAAGAAGTGGTTCAGGAAAAAAGAAATTATGAAGCGTTGGCAGGCGCAGAGCAGTGGAGCCATCATTGTCAAGGAGTGCAACAATACAATTTTATACACACACACCTACTTCATTACTGCACATGCACTGTTAAATGGACTTTGGAAAACACAAAATGTCTCATGGGTGGCAGTTAAACTTTATAAATTACAATCAGACATAAATTATGATGTGAAGCAGGATGGGAGTGTAAGGGTATGTGCATTTGTGCCGAACCATCACAAAACAGATATGGCAGTGACTTATGGGCAAAGAGTGATAGGTGTATTGGAGACCTAAATTTCACAGGTACATGCTTGTCCCTAAGCTGTAAGCCTTTAACAGTAGGGCTGCACAATATATCAGATATTATCAGACAATATTACAGAGTGTGTAATATTCATATCGCGCAGACGTGCACTAATGTCTCTTCTTTTCTTTGTGTGGACTTTCTGTTTTCCACACCATGGGCTACCACAGTGGTTTTCTCTCTCACTCTAACATGATAGTTTTTCTATCCAATAAACTGAAATAATGCTACTGCTGCTG
>JAQQZY010000006.1:4474344-4484427 GCA_030068375.1 Ostorhinchus rueppellii
TATCCATAAAGCTCAACAGTGAAAGATGAGCCCCTGTCAAGCACTGTGTCTGCATGGTCTAAACTCTAAAACGACTCTAAAGCAGGTCTATTAAGTGAAAACAACAACTGGGTATCAGCTCAGGAATTGTGAGGGCACCATGGGAGTTAACCTTGGCAGGTCAGAGTGTAGGGAGTCCTGAAGAGTTGAAGAAAAGCTCTTTTTCATCCTGCTCAGATGACCATAACTCCTCCCACCCTTGGAGCAGAGATGTGTCCTCACTGTTGGCACTGACAAGGGTGTAAGTGGTAATCATGAAGGAGGAGGAGAAATGGGTGCTCAGGACTCCACTTGATGAGTTGCATATGCAATGTTGGCACGTCACTGTCTGTACAGCCATGTGCACAAGTCCTGTCTATTTGGTTTGCTATCCTGCATTCCTACATGCCATGGCACCCGAGGACATGGCCATATGCCATCGGCCTGGCCCGCTGATCAACACCGCTCCAGCCTCGCATGACAGCTCATAACGCGCACGTACACACACACACAAGAGTCCTGACAGATGGGCAAAAAGGTGGGCCATGTCATGTGTGAAATGAACAGAGGGCAGGGAGTGTTAGCAATTATGGTGAAACAGACTGCAAAGATGGGCAGACACACTTGTGTGTATTGTCTGTCAGTGTGTAGTGTGGACAACGCATGATGTAAACAGGCAGAAAGAAAAGCAGAACAACCTCCATGCAAGACAGGAGACAACCAGCTCATATTGAACACAGCTTTAATCGAGTACCTGTAAGTGTGTATGGATCACTGTGTCAGTCTGTTTTTCCAAATGCGTACATAAACTCAGCTTTATTTTCATATTGTAGCCCATCATATAGTCATGAGCAGAGAGCAACAATATGTTTTGAAAGTGCATAATGCGTACTGATTTTATTATTGGTACTTAATAATATTGACTGTTGCACTGATATTATGATTATGGACACACTATTCCAAATTCTTTTGCACATGAAGATGAAAATGTATGCATGTTAAACACCTACTGTTACTAGGTCTGTTGGAGCATTTCAATTTGAGTTTATGATTAACTGCTTTGCTTCATGGCACCACTGTAGTTGAAGTATAATAATACTTTAATTATTCATGTACATTTTCTACATGTCATACAATTTTACAACACACAAAATACATTCCATATTTATTCTGTTTTTATTTTGCGTCAGTGGGCCAAGACACAAAATAAAATAAACATCCACTATGCTCATTCTCCATTTCACTCCATCGTACACAACAGAGGAATGAAATGAAAATGATGTAAATGGGAATAGAATGTTACTTCCGTTAGTTTCACCCATTTATTATAATATAGGTGAATGTAGACGATCATCAAAATTATGTGAAATATTTAAAAAATTATTTGAAAATAAAATAATAGTGAAATGGTGATTATGCAATTATTGTGACAGAATTAATTGGAAGAAATCTAACCATTATTAGTTGAAATCACCTTAAAAAGGCACCAGTCCGGTAAGCTTCTGCTAAAGTCTCGGGTTGGAGGATTATGATTACTGTTTAGGAACAGCATGTCTAATAAGCTTTAAGCAATGTGTCTTTCTTGTTGTGTACCACTATGTTTATTTATTTATTTTTTGTTTTGTTTTTATTTCTCTGCCTGCAAAACACATATTTGATCTGGGTGACAGTTGATGGAAAGATTAAAAACAGGTTGATTTTGGTGCTGAGCTCTACAAGTCCAACAACACACGACACACCACTAAACAACACTTGTGAAGGCCAGACATATAGAAATATAAATATTGATGCAGTTAAGAGTAATCACAATTGAAAGTTAGTAATAGCTTTGTGCTTGTTTCGGTTTACTTTGTTTCTGTTAAAAGATAAGAGCAGAGAAAAGGCACAGGTTTACATAACGGACCACTGCTGAATAGCTTTGTATCACAGCAAAAGTCAACAGAAATGTTTTCATCTCTTAAGGTGACTAATCTTGCTCACAACAGCCTTTTTGCTACATCACTAATCTATTCAGGAACAATGGGTTTTTAAGTCCAAACACTATGTCATGTGATTGAACAAGAGGCAGGATTTCAACAGGAGTGCATATTGGCAGAGCTGTGATACAAATCAAAGCCAAAATCCACATCAAACCAGCTGAAGGACAAAACAACACAATGCTAATACATGTATATTAATACAATTTAATAACTGAAGAGCAATTTGTGCATGGGTTTTCAACTGTGCTGAGCAAATGCAACATGTACGGGAGGCTGACAAGCAAGTCTGGAGGTAATATGCTAATAGTCAGTGGTTTTGGATGATATGCTGAAAAAAAGGTAATCAAAAACCTTGAGAAAATAAAACATTTGCTCACCATGAGCACATGTAGAGGTTTGTATTAGATTTGAATTCATCCTCTTGAGACCCAGCAGTGTATTTCAGTCCTCTGCAGGGGACAAAAGGTTCATAGCTTTATTTTTGCAAAATGCTTTCCCTGTTATAGGGCTGTCATTTCTTTTTAAGTGTAATGTTTCATATGTTCTGAATTTTTGTCCTGTTACACTTCGTAAATATCCTTAAGAACACGGTTTAGAAAAGAAGGTTTAAAAGGTGCATGAAATTTCAACTAATTAGAACTAAATTAAATTTTTTTCCCCTCATGAAATAGTCCCGAGGAAATTAGTAACATATACACTGTTATAATATAGAGTGACCATTAGGCTTCAGGAGACCAATTTATATTGAAGATGTCTTTAATCGAGTATCCGTAGATATGTACCAATCCATGCATTACTGCCAGATCTTCTCATCCATCTGTCCTATCATTTATTTTTGGATTGCAAAATATATTGTGATTTGTTTGGTGTTAAGTGAAGCCTACTTGGATAAACATAACAATTGATTTTAAAAGACTGAATTGTTTCCTTTGTATGATGAACTATGGAATTCCACAGCTTCTGACTGATGAACCATATGAACACATACATCTGGAAGAAACAGCCTTGAGTAATTTGCAGGTCATTTGAAACACAAGTGTGTAGCAACAGAGGCCAAGAGTGGAGAGAGAGATTCGAGAGTGAAAGTGGTGTTGAGAGTGATGAGAATAATCCTCTGCCCATGTAACAGAGATAAAGACACACAGAGGTTTTAGCTCCACACAGGAGATTGACCTCATTACCGGCAACAAGCTCACAAAGCAAAAGACACAAACACACAAACACGCATGCTTCAGGAACAGAGCTTGAGCAGTATTCTTGTATTATCAGTACATGCTAAAGGAGAGTGTGTATATGTGTATTTGTGTGTGTGTGTCTAATGACCCGAGAACACCCCAACCTTGATCAGAGGCGTAGAAAAGGAGCACTGCCCCCTCTGCTCTAACATTCATCAAGAGTGTGTGTTTGATCTCTCAGCCACATCACACATGTGCCCTCCAATCAACCACCACGGCCTCTAAGGCCTCCTTTGGCCCGCATACACAAACACACACGCACACACACACAGCAGAGGGAATGTCCCACACAGAACCCATTAGGACTTTTGATTAAATTTGAGTACAGCTCATGTATAAAGGCCATGACCAGTGTAGCTTCATTCAAGTGTGTGTGTACATGCAAGAAGAAAAAAAAAAGCAAAAATGAGTGACTGTAAAGCCTTCTAACCTTTGTAATATAGATCCTAACCGCTGCCAAGGGAGGTTAAAACCTAAAAGGGCTCCATAACACTTCATAACTCTGACTTAAATGAAACAACTACAACTCTATAACCATTAGTGTAGCACACACGTGCACACACAAATACACACTCAGTGTCTTTAGAAGTTGGCAAGGCAACCAAGGTCAATAGGTTTATTTCCACTGGCAGTAGAAGTGCTTTTTGCTGCCACAGTCTGCACGACAACACTCAGAACAAACAAATATGATTAGTTTGCTTCATATTCATGAATCACTCCCAGGAAAAAAAGAGAGGGGGGTGGGACAAAATTTAGTGTGAAATCGTAGCCTCTGTTTGACTAGTACAAAGTACTCGTAGTTGTAATATTCGGTTGGACACCTCTATCTGTGATTTCAACACGGACTGGTCATGGCACTGTTTCAGTAAGCTTATGCAATGCCACAGACATTAATGAACCTAGACCAACTCAAACATCCCCAGATCAAAACACTGCCCCACAGGCCCGTAGGCACAAAGGCTACGTCCAGACGACAACACTCCTGGTATTTTTCTTTTGCAGATTCTAAAACTTTCACATCCGTACATGTATCATTTCAAGACATATCAGCGTCCAAATATAAACAGGAAAACTGGATTAAAATGGTGTAATACATATGCCACACCTATATGTGGTGCTGTACACAAACACAGAGCTGCAGGATGCACTCACACCACAGAACAATGCAGGGTCCGGGTCACCTTCAACCTTTTCAAAGTATCTGAGGCGTGTCTCTGTTTCTGCATCTTTGCTGGTCATTGAGTTGATACAGCAATCCCAAGTTTTGTTGTAGTAGTGCCAATAAACTTAGCAGCGCCTGCAGCACAAACACAACTCTGCAATCCACCATTGTTATTGTTACTAGATGTTACGTCTGGGGTTTTCTTCTTCTGGTCATGGAGTATGGCGTCAAAGTTTCCAAAAATTGGTGTTTTGCCTATCCACACGGCAATGAGAGGGTGGCATTATGAGATTTTTCTGCTCTGGAACCCATTTCAGGGCACCAACAATGCCGGTGTCATGTGGGCAAAAGGCCAAAACGATATTAAAATTTTGCAGATTGCCATAATTTCGTTGTCATGTGGACAGGCTCTGAGAATTATCGGTAATCACTTCAACCAGCTCTCTTCTCACCCTGTCCATCACTCTGGAACAGGGTCAGTCTGGACTCATCAGACCACATGACCCTTTTTCATTGAAACACAGTCCAATCTTTATGTTAAAGCAATAGTTGTTTAAGAAATGAGAAGATACTCATCACATCACTTAGCTAATGTTAACTAACGTGCTGCAGATGAAACATATTCATCGCTGCAGTAATTATCCAATGAAAGTATCTGAACTATCTGCTGTGCACATAACATTCTGGTCCTTGGTTGTGTCTATGAGTGAGCATATAACAGACCTACAGTTGGAATTTGTGCATCACAAAAAATAAATAGTGTCATTATAAACCCCTTCTACTACTCCGGTCCATCTCTGGTGGTAGCTGCTTCAGTATGCTGCATACTGAGCTGACAGTTTTAAACAACATTAGGCTCCATAACATAAATGCACAGAACTATAATCACTAAGATTATCCAGAAAGATCACTGACCCTTTAATACAGGGAATGGATTCACAGAAACACCTCTGAAATGTCACTGTGTACATGTAAAGAATGACAGCTGCATATGATCAGTTGGAGAGCAGAAAATTAAAGAACCAGTTCCACATAAATATAGATTTTTTTCAATTTAATTTGCTTTAAAGGTAATCTCTCAGACTTCTACCCCAATCCCTCATCTAATTTTAATTTCTACAGAATAATCAATATATAATCTGCTAAATTTATAAATTACATTTGAAATGTGAGGTATTATTTATTATTTTCTTGTCAACTAAGACTTCAGTGAAGAATTTTTTTATCGTAAATGATCCTCAACACAGTGGTTTAATTATTATCCCCACAGATTCAAGCTTGAATTTTAATGAAAGGAACACAAACATGGCGACACAGTGCCTCACAACAAGACGGATCCAGGTTCGATTCCCGGGCGGGACCTCGGGACCTTTCTGTGTGGAGTTTGCATGTTCTCCTGCGTGGGTTTTCTCCGGGTACTCTGGTTTCCTCCCACAATCCAAAGACATGCACTGATAGGTTAATGGGCTAATCTATGAATGTGAGAGTGATTGTTCGTCTCTATAGGTCTGTGATGAACTGGTGACTTGTCCAGGGTCTACCCCGCCTTCGCCCTTAAGTAGCTGAGATAGGCTCCATGCAACCCCCGTGACCCTAGTGAGGATAAAGGTATAGAAAATGAATGAATGAATAAATAAAGAAATCTGGCTTTCTGTGTGGTTATTTTATATAAACATTGAAAAATGTGTTCTATCACAGTATGAATCCTTACCTGAATATCAACTGACCAGGATGGTTATTTTGGTCACATCACAGAGACTATTATTAGTCATGACCTTCTCTTTCCTGATTACAGACAATTGTTACTAATCTCTAAACCTTATCTTGAATCTAACTTCTTAATGTGAGATCTTGATTCTGTTTCTACTTCTGATTCTTTGGTTACTAAGTAAATATAACCTTGTAAATAATTACAGACTCTACCGGCCAACCACTAATCCACAGTACACTGCTTCATTTCTGTAGCAGCATACTGACGCTGGGTGTGAGTGGTGTCAGATAGCCACAAATAAAGGCTCATGTTGTAGCCTTTACGAGATGAGCACTTCCTCTGAACTTTTGCTGCTGGAGCATGTAGCAGGGAGAGAAATGACCTGCTTCCTGTGCAATTCATGTGGTTCAAAAATGTCCAGCAAATATAAATGAGCTAATTGTGGCTTTTTGATGCTGAGCTTTTCACTCTGTGTATGTGTGTGTGTATTGTACGTGTATGTTATTCTTCTGAGCTCATAAAGCATTTCTTACAGTCGTTAACCGGGGTTAGATAAAGGCAAGCAAATCCAAGAAAAGTGGAAAGGCTGAGAATTAATTAGACTAAATGGAGAAAGATGTTGCTGAAGGCTCAAAAGTGACCATTAATAATACATGTGTGCAGCAGACACCAAATACTAAATCACACTAAACCGAGTGTTCGTTTAATAATCATATATTCCTGCTAGAAACGTACTTAAGAATGATATAACACTGTTATAGCAAACACTATCTATGGCATCTACACGGTCCAACAATGATGCTGCTGCAGCGTCAGACAAATGTCCTGTTGCAGATTGGACTAGTGTTCCCAGCTTAGCACCCCCGCAGCAGATGTCCAATCTTCCTAATATAACAGCAGGAACAGAACAACACAGCGGCTAAGGCCTCAGATTAAAACTATCTGCATCCAGAGGATAAAGCACAGCCACAACTATCCATGGGTCGCAGTTTAAAAGGCACAGCAGCCAACACCAATGGATGAACAGCATTTCATTATATTGTTAGTAAAAGGAGTAGTGATAGTGGTTTGAGGAGGAACCCCCCCCACACACAATTTTCAGATACAAGTGACATAGTAGTTCCAGCAATCCACAGTGCTCACACACAAAAGATAGACTGTGATATATTACAGGATTCAACGTGATATTTGTTGAACTTAACAAAACTGTACAGGATTGGAACAGCTTCATCCACCTTTTAGACTGAAACACACTAAAGGCCAGCACACTGACAAAAAATATAAGAAAGTGACCTAAAAATAACTATTTCACTATGTATTAATGTCATGAACCAAAAGGAGGTTAATGCTCATTTGACTTATGTCTTGCAGTCATAATTAAAAACAACACATTCTACATTTGTTACACTTGTTTTTCACGTAATTCAAATCACAGGCAGTGTACGAAAACAGTGTTAGCCCATAAACTCACTTAACTCTTGTGTATTCCTTGGGGTCGATTTGACCCCATTCTGCTG
The DNA here is from genome assembly GCA_030068375.1 of Ostorhinchus rueppellii. Lineage (NCBI taxonomy): Eukaryota > Metazoa > Chordata > Actinopteri > Kurtiformes > Apogonidae > Ostorhinchus > Ostorhinchus rueppellii. The sequence goes on from JAQQZY010000006.1 coordinate 4,481,967, forward strand.
CCTTCATCCATACGATGTGGATGTGAAAGGCAGTGGAAGGGTTACACTGTGTAACACATTACGGCTGCATCCATGCAATGGTAAGCGTTTTCCACACGAGATATAAATGAATGGGAACTTAACGTATTTGAGGTTGACAAGTACAGCTAAGCCTGTGAAGTCTGAGTTGAAACATTACACTGTATTTCTCACAGACAGTGTTGGGTGGATGCTGGGTCATCAAAAATATATTTAAACAATTGTAGCATTTTTATCTCTTCCAAGGAGGTTACATAGTGTCTACCACAGCCTAACTTGACTCACCATGGGGAGTCTGAGATGAACCCATTTACCCTCAACAGAAACAGTGACACAGTGCACATCTTATTCTAGAAAGTTTTTAGTTGTAAGTAGAGCATCACTCTCTTTATAGTATGTGTGCGAACATGGGGACTGGTCTTCAGCTGAGTCACCCACTACTGCACTCATATAATCCTGTAAGTATGCAACACATGCCATGAAATACTGGGCTGTAAAGATAATACAATAGAATATAGAACAACTTGAAATGGCAAAACATGCATTACACTATCAGCAAAGCACATGATACATGAAGTCAGATTTCATTCCTACTCAGGACCCAGACTCCCAGCATCAGGCATCTGCAAATTAATGCGATATAACTTGTTATCATTCTGATATCATCATTTAACACCAGCAGGAAAACGTAGAATTTTGCATTAGTTTTGCATTAGTCCTGTTAGTTAAAGAGTAACATAAAGTAAATGAACACTAAAAGTGTTCAGTTACTTTAGCCTCGTAAAAGTAATGTTAACAAACAGTGTACACAACTTGCAGACAATTTAGTTGATGTTTTATCCGCCTCTCTTGGTGGCTGGTTTGGAACAGACATTATAAGGGTTGAGTTTGTACTCAGAGTACAAAGAGTACTATGGAACATTACAGAAGAAAGGAATGAAGTAAAGTCAACTAAACTAACTTGTGTGTCCGGTTAGCTCTCAGAGGTCACTACCCAATTAATACTTGCATCAAAAGTAAAGGAAAAAAAGACACACTGAAGAGAAACATTATCTTTTCCTGCTCCTCCTGTTGTTCGGTCTATGACCTTCTGTGAGAAAGGATCATCCCACCGTCTGGCACAGTTAGCCAAAGAAGCAGGATTTATGAAGGGGAAATTGCAACTGGCAAATGGGCAGGGTGGAGAAAAAAATGGCCCCCCAGGGCAGAAGAGAAGAAATGGGGAGAGAGGGACAAAGGCAAATATTTGACAGGGACACGGGAGGACTAATCGTTGGATTTGACCTCCTGGTGAACCTTCATTGTCTTTGTAAGGCAGCAGAGTCCATGATGAGAAAGCCTCTTACCCCCAAACAAATAGGTAATGAGTGGTAATGAGAGACAATGAGTAAGAGAGGGAGAGAAAGGGGAGGGAGGAAGATGCAGATAATGTAAGCCAGACGCAGACAGAGAAATTACAGAGAAAAAGAGAGGGGAAGAAAGAGCGAGAGCAGCTGCAGCAGGGCTGAAAGTAAAGCTGAGAAGGTGCTGGGCTGTGGAGGGAGCATCCAGGGAGTTGGGTGACGAGAAACACTGTCCGTTTGTGGCCACTGATAATACTTTCCACTCTAGCTGGCTCTGTGTGGGGGTTTGCTGTGTTTGTGTGTGTGTGTGTGTGTGTGTGTGTGTGTGTGTGTGTGTGTGTGTGTGTGTGTGTGTGTGTGTGTGTGTGTTTGCAGGCCCTGTGCGAGCTGCTGATTCCCCTGATTGCAGGCTGGCGCCCTGCTGGCGAGCCCCCGCTCACTGAAATTAAATCCACTCTGCTCCGTTATAAATTATAATGCTTTACAAACAACACCCCCACCGGGGAACCCAGGAGGGGGGAGAGAGAGAGGGAAACAGAGAGAGAAGCTAAGGGAGAGCGACGATGATGGCAGGGAAGAGAAATGAAGAGGAGAGTGTTAGAAGTATACGAAAAACCAAAAATGAGCACATAAAAGACATGCTAATAGGAAACTGTCTGAATTTACTAATTTAAACAGTTGCACTTAAAGCTAAAGCTCAAATTGTATTCCATTACATTCATGTTATTTTCACTCCATTGAAACCTTCACAGATAACTAGCAAACATAATGTTGAACGCTGTCCTAAAGGTTATAAAATGTGTAACTTCCAGCATGCTCCAGGTTTCTGCAATTCAGTTACACATGTGCTCATTTTACATGCTTCAGATTACTTTATATATTCAAAGGAAATGATAATGAAGAATTATTAACATTACATAACCCACATTAGCCAATGGTAATGCATGTAGATTAATGTTGAAATAAACAACTAAAGTAACAATCAATGAGCAAATTTTAAATCTAACATAAATTAATCTACCTATTAATAGGTTAATTGGCTAATCTAAATTGCCCATAGGTGTGAATGTGAGAGTGATTGTTTGTCTCTATATGTCAGC
>JAQQZY010000006.1:4534923-4545409 GCA_030068375.1 Ostorhinchus rueppellii
ATACTGTTCAGTTATGGCAGCAGTGGGACACCTTAGACTGGGTGGAGCTGGAAGAATACATTTGGTAAACACTGTATACTAGCTCAAATAATTAGTTTTTATTTTTTGACAGTATGAATCAAAATAAGAAATAGGACGTTACATATGGTTATTATTTAAGATCAAGCTGAATTTAAAAAATGTGTCTTACATTGTATGAAATGCTGGTCTCATCGTACAGCTTTATGGTCATGTAAAAGTAGGTGGAGAAAAAGAGCGAATATTATCCAAACTGTCCGTTTCCAACCACAGTCCCTCCATACTTCCAATAGTTGTGTGTGTGTGCAGTCACTTGTGGTTTCACATCACATTGTTGCTAATCTGGCTAAACTGTTGGCTTGTTTACAGCCTGTGTAATCGTCTGCCTGCTTGTGTTATGGCCGTGTCACAAACTGTTGTAGTGATGTCACTATTTTCCCACACCTCTAATACTTTGGCAAGTATACTGTTATCATAACCAATGGAGACGATGGACAAAACTGCAAAAACAACGCCAGAGCTGTAATAAACATTAGAATTCTTGGTGAGAGCACTGACAGTGTAAAAGTAGTCTGCAAGCCTTAATTCTACACTTATCAGCTTCTAAACCCATATTTAGGCGCCTGGACACAAACTGCATTGAAACCAAGGATACCAAAACTACATTATCAATCAAGCTGACGGGAGCAGATCTAATCTTTAATAACAGGCCAGAACTGGTGCCAGAAATTGGTTGAAGCCATCGAGCCTAATGTCTAGACTCTGCAGGCTGTGTTTGGGAGACACTGAACTCTGACAGGGGGAAAGAAAGCTAATGAAATGAAAGCAGAAAAAGAGAACAAGCTAGAGAGAGATGGAGAGAGCTGCTCACATCTGGAGTCTTTCCTCTTGTCACCAGATAGATGAATGTTAACTTCCAGTGCTGTGGAAACAACAGCTTCCTGTGCTGCCGATAACAGCGATGGAGAGTTAGAGGGAATGAGATGGAAGAAGAAGACGGAGGGAGCGAGTGAGACAGGAGCAGAGGGCAGCTGATGACAAGGGAAAGAGTTCAAAAATAGTAAAGAAACAAGATAAGAGGGGGAAGTACAGCAGTAGACAGGCCGAGCATATAAAAGTTGCAACACGGACAAAAAAGGCAATCCTGAAATGTTAGTGAACGAAGCCCTGCAAAAAAAAAGACACATACACACACTCTCACTGTCCAAACATGCCCAACAAACTAAAGAAACAGCAAGAAAAGAACAAGCAGAAGCAGCTCTGCCTTTAAAGCTGTCACTTTGCTTCTGCTGAAATCTTTCAGCAAAAGATGCTATGCTCTGCAGCCACAACATGCTAACGTGTGCTCGTGCTGCCACTACCGCTACATGTCACTGAGTCCAGGCCTGTGTCTAATGTGTGTATGAGCCAAATAAACAAAGGTGTGTGTTTTGGGTCGCAGCAGCTCAGTTTCTTTTCCTTCAACACTTTTGGCTGATTTTTCAATCCTAACTGGTCTTTTCTTTCCCTCCTCTTTTAAAACAGCAGTCAGTCAGATACACATTTGCACTTTCTTCACTGTTTTCTTTTCTTAATAAACTTACTCAGGAAAACTGTCTGCAAAATAAACCTCTTGTCTTTGAGTAGTTGAATTAATGCAGTTGAAAAGGAACAAAAGGAAGTTTTTGGAGTTTGATACGTGAATCAAACTCCAATGAATCGTGCAGATCAAGTCTTTGTTTCTGCCTTTCTTGGCAGACATATGCACTCTACTTAGATAGTTTCTAACTGGTTGATATGTCAATTAGCACCTTTTCCAAATTAAGTTGTTAGAAAATGTAACATGTTGAAAACTATGAAGCACTCTAAACATCTTGGCAGTTGAAATGTACACTCATATAACAGTGGTTTCTGGGAACAAGGCTGAAGACAAATACAGAGTACTTTAGAGTGTAAATGTGTAGTTTCTTTGAAAGGGTGACACTGAGAGAAAAGACGATACAGACAGCAGGAGGATACAGAGACAGACCCTTAAACAAATATCCAAATTCTAAATCTTTACAATGCTGTGCAGACAACACTTGCATGCCAACAGATGAACAAGTTACTTCTTTACTCACAATGGTGAGAAATAAATATTCCATTCCCAACTCTGATACACAATCAAACTCAGACGCTCTTTCCTATCTGACACATACACACAAAACACACACACACACACACGCGCACACAAATAGAGAGAGACAGGAAGTTGGGGAGGAATTCCCAAGCGGACATTTCTCACGTTCCTGTGGTGATTGGAAACACACTCCAGCAAAATGGCGGCAGGACATAATTTCCAGGTGAGGAGAGAAAGGCTGTAACCTCTTCCACTCTCCCCCCTACTCTCCTCTACTCCAGCACAAACAATATCCTCCTTGATATTATCCTTCTGCAACACACACACACACACACACACACACACACACACACACACACACACACTGTTGTCACCTGGTGGTAGCTGCTCTTTTAGCCAGCTAGCATCAATACACAATGGTTGCTTCTGTGGTTCCACAGGAGCAGGTGAGCAGATAGCATCTACATAAATGTGTGCTCACAACACACATACACTTCCATACATGCATGCATGAACACACAGAAATGATGAGCACACATATGCACACACCTGCTGAGGAAATGAGCCTGCAGTGGGCCTCCACCTGGTCAGCCCTGAGGTGACACAGGGAAAACAAAAGGAAGGAAAGAGGCAATGAAGATAAAGAAAGAAGTAAAAGACCTGTGTGAAAGCCAACAGTGAGCTTTTGTTTCTGACCGAAGCTATGACCTAAAAGCCTTAGGAACCTCTGGAACCAAATTTATCGAACTAAATACAACCATCATTTGTCTCTGATAAAAGTGATCCTTGAGTTTTAACTCATGTCACCTGGTGGAAAAGTAGTAGACCTGGCTGAACTTGTATTCTAATACTTTTACTATTAAAACCGCAGCGCAAAAACAATATACTACAAATGAAAATAATTTACAAGCAAAATATACTTATAGCATGAAGAGTCAAAGTAGTCACTGAGCAGTAAACTGGCTTTATTATCATATCTAACATTTTGGATTCAATTTAATGTTGCATTAAAATATGTTTTACAGCTATAAGTGTTTAAGGCTGAACTGATGTATACTGTAGCCAAGGTAATGGCTAAGCACAATTTAATTTAATCTACTTGGATTCATCAGTAGTAGTAATAGAATAATATTGTTTTTGTAGCAAAAACTATGTTTTGACAGTGCATACTTTAGACTATTAGATGAACATAAAATGGAGTTAATTTAGAAAAACGTAAAATTGACCCAAGATGGGACCTGCTGTATGTAAACTACTAGTAGGAAGTGAATAATTTGAGTAAAATAACATTGAGATGAAGATGAGTGGATTTAACATTTAAGAAAATGGTGAAAAACACCATTAGATTGCTGTGGACCTCTTTGCAGCAATTTATGAAGCTATAAATTGAAGATAAGTTTTCAATCAGTGTACGTAAGAACTGTACTTTAGGTGTGGTGGTAAATGTAGGAGTTTTCAGTCAGGATACGTCATTGTGGAGGCTGACATCTTTATTGTCAGTCTTTTTCATCTAACTGTCCATAATATACAGAATAATTATTGAGTATTAAGAGCACAGACACTTTCACATGTTACTTTGAAGATGTTCTGTTTTCTTTCAATCAAAAAGCTCTGGATCAGAACTCAGAGCCCATTTGTTTAAACAAGAGCATGAATAGATTCTGCTCTTCACAGTCACCCTAAGTGGCTCAGTGTGTGTAAGTGTGTGATGCAGAGACAGTCTGAACATCTGTGACATGAGTCAGATGCTGAGGGAGTCAGATACTCAGCATATGCAGCATATGCTGCTGAGTGCATCCTCCTCTTCTGTCCTCTATTCATTTTTTACCACACTTGCCAGTGAAGCTCAGCCACTTGGCATAATTATCTCTGTGCAGAGTGTGCGTAAGTGTGTGTGTTCACATCAGATGATGTGATGCGATGCATTAGGCGTTCCTGATGCTTAGGTGTAAAAAATCCCATTAGAGTGAGCGGGATGGCAGATCGATACCTTACGGGATCTGAATCAGCTCTGTGTGTGTGTTAGTTTGTGTGTGTGGGAGGGAGTGTGGAAGTACTTTTACACCTCTCAGAGGTGGATTAGTGCGCGACAGCATGGAGACACTGTCAGAGAGTGTTAGTATCAGAGAGAGGGAGGGGGAAAGTATGGAGGGAGAAAGCAGGGAAGAAAGAAAGATGAACAGATGGAAAGAGAAAACGAAGGCAGGATGGAAACATAAAAAATGTGTGGCTGATGTGTCACTCCTGATGACAATGTGTTGTGCTTGTCCTGGATGATTTGGGTTGGGGGAGACATGGAGAGATGAAAAAAGAAACACAACAACGGCTAGAATGATGGAATTTAAAGGTCAGGTCCTGCTATACAGTGGTTTCAGGTGTGGCTTTATGTTGTGGTGGAGCTACTTTAGGACGTAGACAAAGTCAGTTTAAACAAAATGCTCTGGAGATACCAACTGAAGAGGGTCTACATAGATCTGAGTCTGACTGGGTAAAAGTCAAACATCCTCTTGTTCCTCAGGTTAACTATAGAAAGATGCTGTAATAGGATATGTTCACCAACACATGCAAAATATTCAGTCTCATGGTCTTTCATGGTGGTCAGTGACATTTGCATTGTTACAGTTGTACCACTAATCCTTGTCTGCTTCTTCGTTCCCGTTACTGACTAACAGTTGTTCTGATTTTTATGTTTTCAGATAACTTGATTGGAAAGTTTAAAGAGGGAGCAGTAGCGGAGAGCATCACACTGTCACTGAGCCCAAGTCCATCTACTCAAAAGTTTTGTCTTGCATCCAAACAAGAGAAACCGCAGCGACAGAAAGCAGTAAAAATAAATGTTTGATTAAACGACTATCCGAGAATCATTTTGTAAAGGTTATGTATATTCAGGTCATAGAAAAAAATGACATTAAATTTAGTTTTAACTTTAATAGACCAAAAAGGCTTTATTTTTTTTAATTTATTTATTTTTACCTCTGGGGAAATTAGATTTTTTTTTTTTTCACTTGGTTCCTTATTTTTAGTTTTAACTGATACATTTCCCTCAAATATGACTTGTATCGATCATCACTGATAGTTTTACAGAGTTGCCTTTCATACCATGACTCTTGTTCTTATCTTTATGGTTTGCTGTTTTTCCCCTTTCTATTGTTTTTAACACCAGTGTTTCTTGTTATTTATCAAAATTCATTGTAAATGGTCATTTGAACAAAAGCTGAATTGTTAGATAATCATACAGAGTAAAACCAACTGATAGTACCTGATGCTCTAATCGTGTGTGTGTGTGCGTGTGTGTGTGTGTGTGTGCGTGTGTGTGCGCGTGCGCACGCGTTTACAACTACAGAGGGTAATTTGCCATTTGTATTAACCTGTTGTCACCTCAATGTGTGGCTCCGTCTGGCCACATGATTAACTACTGCTGAGATAATTTCAGAAAAAGATCAGTCTCGTTAGCGCCTGCGTGTGTTAGGCTGCGTGTGATATCAATAAACGGCTGTTCCATCACATCCCCTTCACATCTCCGAAGTTGTGGCAGACGGAGGGATAGCGGGCCTGGCTGGGCGCCCACCACAGATTGAGGTCATGGGAATGAAAGGGTGGACTCAGTGCCCCTCACCCCTCTCATCTCATCTCATTGGGACACACAACTTCTGTGTAACATGCTGTACAGATGCAAGTGTTTTCACACTGCAGATAAGCATGGAACGTCAGTATGATACCAGGTCTTAGCAGACGCACACAAAACAAACACACCCATTATGTTTTCCTCTCAGCTGTTATCAAAAACACACATCCATATTCATCTGTGAGACAATAATTGCTATACACAATTATGAAATCATTGGGAAAAGGAACATGATTACACACTCCAGCATGGCTTCTCTCACTTTTAACACACACAGACTCTCCTGTGGGTAGGCGGTAGGGTGAACGCGTGGCAGATGCCCGACACATTGCTGTCCGTTCAGTCACTATAAAGAGCAGCTGCTCAGTCTTCACTGCCCTCTGGCACTGCACACACAGACACAGTCACATGGATGCACAGGCACACATGCACTTGCTGTATAACACTAATGCTGTAGGGCATTCCATCTCTCACAGATTATAAGTGCACCAACACAAAAACACGCACACAAACAGTGCGCAGAAAGAGATAAGAGCAACACAAAAACCTGATCGGCACTCACCCGTATCAATCCATGTCACACCCTGATCTCTCTCAGTAACACACACACACACACACACACACACACACACACATGCACGCACTCATAAATCCCTACATGTGGCTATCCCATTCCCACCCTTTAGTCCCCACAGCCTCACACATACGCACTCACACACATATGTACACAAGCAACACACTTCCTGAACTCTTAAAAATGAGCAAATGATAAATCTTAGCGATGTTAAACAGAAGAGACAAGGAAGAGAGAGGAAAAAAAGAGTCAAGATGAATATGACAACCTGGGCCCCTCTCTGCTGTTTTTAATTAAGAGTGCTGAAAATCCGAGCTTGTCAATCAAATTCTTGATCAACAAAAAAAACAACACTTTAAGTGAAACATTCCCCAGATGGTAACAAGAACCAGCAAAATTTAAGACTTTTTTCTTAAGACTACTATGAATGCACTTCACATTTATACAAGGTTTGTGCTGGTTGTAGCTGCCCTGAGCCCTTTTATTGTGTTTGGGTCAAAATTGACCCAACAGAGAAGCTTAGGTATGTAAAAAGTACTGTTTGCTTTTTTGTACTTGAATGAGGCTTCATCAGATCCTCAGACACAATTATTTTCATGTAACAAAATTAATTTTCACTATTTTGGTAAATTCTAAAGGAATTAAAAAAAAAAAAACAAAAGCAAAAAAACCCAAAAGACATTTGAGGTGTTACGGGTCAAATATGACCCAGCAGCGAATACTGGCTGTTGGATGCATCACTTAAAAGCTGTGGGTTAGGATCAAATATGGCCCCATGTCCCCCACAACACACACACACACACACACACACACACACACAAGCAAGCAACAGCAGTTCTAGTTTTTAACAGTTACAGGTCAGTTGGCTGTGCATCCATGTACACACCCCCCCCCATTTTTAGCCCCAACTGGTCATGTCAAACATCCCCCTCCCAGAGTCAGGGTCCACTCCAGGTTTCTTCCTGTTAAAACGTGGTGGATTCTGTTGCTGTCTGTGAATTAGCGAACACTAATTTGTTTTGATACTTGTGCTCATCTCACTCACATTAAATGAAAGTGATGTCAAAAGAAACACTTAATTTATGAGATGTGATGCCATGTTATAAACGCACTCCTTGTGCAAGCTCTATTTGTGCCTATGCTGTACAGTTTGCATCTCTGGCATCTTTTTTTGTTTGTTTGTTTTTACTCTTACCTCTGACTACACTGAAATAAATTCAACTTTAAAAAAGCAACATTAACATTACACCCAAACCAAAAGTCAAAATTGTCTTTAATCAGTTTTAAAGGACTTAATTTAATGTCACTGGACTCTCTAGGCACCTGTTCTCAGACTCCACTCTCTGAGATGTGAAGGCTCTGAACGGTTTGATATTCTCCAGTGTACCTTTGTGTACATTCATTATGTAACCTACCGAACCAGCATTCCCAGCAGGCTTTTCATGACAACTCTAGTCGTCAAACATGAACATTACAGTCATAACTGCTAATTTGGTTTAAACGACTGCGAACACTTCACTTGCTGTCCTGGTCAGATGACCTCAGATCTTTCCCATAATCCTCGGATACGTGATAGTGTGATTTGAGCTGATAGACTGATGACTGATTGTTACTCACCATTTCCAATGAAACTCTGTTGTGGCGGTACTGATACTGGCTCTAATGTGTTCAACCGGTGCTTTTCTTCACATCACACTTCACAATACAGTGACTCATTAATCCCCTGGGATTGTACTAAATTACTTGCAATCCTGGGAGGAAATCTGTTTATTTTTGGCTATAAAAGTCACACAAGTCTCTCAGTGTCCTTTCAGACAATTGATGTTTGTCTGGAATAGACATCTCAAACCACCAGGAGATATTCCAGAAATTCCAGGACCAGCAGGTAAAATTAATTCTATAACTCTTCCTTATTTTGCTTCCTTTTCCTTCAGTTTTTTTTTTTTTTTTTCCAGCAGATCATTTTTCTCTTCATAAGATAACAGATCTGCGGTTCCTTTTGGTTTCCTTTTCCTTTGGTTGCAGGTGATGACAAAAACAAAAAGGAGCAGTGGTGACCGTAGAGATCTGCTGTTATGTCCTGTCACCAACCAACGGGTCACCAAACACACCCCGAGGCGATGGACAGGATGGTTGGGTGGGGGTGAGGGGTGGGGGCAGGGTGGCAGCAAGGTGACAAAGGTGCCTATTGATGAAAGTAAAATCAGGAGAGCAGGAATGGAGCAGTGGGGAGAAGGGGGGGGGGGGTCACGGGAAATGAGGGTATTTGTCTTTAAGAAAGAGATCAGATGGCCAGGCATCTTTCTGGCCTGTGCGATCACTGTTGTCAGTGTGGCCATTATAGCGCAAAAATACAAGGGCTCTTTATGAGGCTGGGAGGTAATTGTGGGGTATAAGTTACGGGAGTATGTGTGTATTAGAAAAAGAAAGAGAGACAGAATACCACAGCACAGGTGCCTGGGCTTTTAAACGGCTGCTCGGGTATGAAGGGGCGGAGAGGCAGAGTGTGTGTGTGTATCCTCATCTTTTTATTCAGTCGTTCTTTCTTTCCTCGGCCTCTGTGAGAACAATAATGCAGGGGAAAGCCCCTTCTCGCCTCAGGGTGGTGCTGATGGTGGTAAAAGGTGCTGGGTCACTGGGACAAGAGGGGCACTGTGTGGGTGATGCTAACAGGTGCATGAATGGACACACACAAACTCAGGAGAAACAATGAATTTACTGACGAAACATTTTAGTGTGTGTGCCCGTTCCACCCGTTGATTCCCCTAGAAGTGTGTTTTATACTGCTGTTGGCCATTTGACTTGTATAGCCGAGTTAATTATTCTGAGTTAGCAACTTATCATCCTTCACTTCCATTTGCCTTTGTTTAATTTTTTGTAAATATTGTAGATGTATTACTATTACTCTGCCATTGGGAGTGGTGTAGTTAGGAGTACTACGCCCCATTTACTTTTACCAGTATGCTAAACATGCTGCCTGTGTGTTTGCTGACGTGTAATGAGCTGTTCTTTTTTTGTTTTTTAATAATTTCATTTATAAATATTTCAACACCATAACATGGATGCATCATACAATCTGTATATTTCTGCTTTTTTCCCCCCAATACCCCACCCTCAACTTAGATACAAGCATAAACATGCAGATATATCTACCAAAACACATCAGGATCGTGAACAGAAGGCATACATCACTCATATAGTCTAGATGTGAAAACATAGCATAAGGCAAAAAATAATGACATAAAATTAAATTAAATTGAATAGATAACAACTATACATAATATATACACACACACACACACACACACACACACACACACACACACATATATATATATATAGCTACAGTTATCCAAGTGATGAGTAATGATTTGGTGCCAAACTCATAACACACTGGTCATTCTATAAGTTTCGGTGAATTTTACAAAAGGCTGCCATGCTTTATAGAATTTTGCAGTTGATCCTGCTGACGTATATCTCATCTTTTCCATATGCAAGTAATGAGCTCTTCTAAAATTACACATTTCTTTAATGCACATTTCCAGACATTAAAGCATTGGTCATTGAAAACTAAACCAAAACTATAACACAATAACAGCGTCTAAATCCATCTTTGAATAATGTTGTGAAGTTACTATAGAAAGGTATGCACAAACCTGCTTAAACGTCTAGCCACTAAAATAATAAGAAAAACAAAAACATGCAAGAACTCAATTTTAATGAAGACATTTTTGTAATACCAGGTGATATCATATATATATATAGAACGTGTTTGAACCACAAGAATGTCATTAATTCTTTGCAAAGCAAAGAAATAAACATACACTTTCCTTCTACAATTCTCTCCTCCATGTCCAAATCAAAAGACTAAATAAAAGAAACACACCAACTGCTTATCACACATTTAACACCGGTATTTACTGAAGCCACATGTGATTAGATAAAAACACTGTCAAATATATTTTCCATAGTATGAAAACACAAGCCATGAGTAGAGGTCTTACATCCTCCTCAGACAACTTGAACTACAATTTGCTGAAAGTTCTTTTTTTTTTTTGCATATTGACGCTAAAAAAAATATCTAGCACTGTTGCTTTAATTATGGATTTGAAACCACATGCCAACCAAAAGGAACTTTTATTTCTTTTCTGTGTTTTAGGAATTCCTGGGG
>JAQQZY010000006.1:4598671-4613295 GCA_030068375.1 Ostorhinchus rueppellii
GATAGGCTCCATGCGACCCCCGTGACCCTAATGAGGATTAAGCGGGTATAGAAGATGAATGAATGAATGAATGATACGGTTTAACACATCACACCTCAGTTAAAAATCAATTCGAAATGTTCCTTTTTTAATTTTGTCATGAACTGATAAAGTGTAAATTGTAACTGTAATTTTGTAATTGTAAATGTAAATAAACATTTGTTTGTAAATTATGAATCAATTTAAATCAAACCTGTTCTTGGCAAAATAATGCCACTAAAATCTTTAAGAAGGTTTTCAGTCAACTTCAGCTGCTAAAGATGCCAAATTGAAATCATGTCTGTCAAGCTCAGTTTCTCAGAGGCCGAAGAGAAATGAACTATAAAGACGTAATGTGCTTCGGTAAACCATGAATAATACAGCAAACTTTATCTGCTGATTGGCTTAGGGTGAACTCTGACCTTAACCCTGTGGTTCAAGCATAAAAATACATTTCAAGTCCTTATGAACTAATTCAGCAGGACATTTAAAACCGTACATGTACAGCTCTTTATTTTGATATGAAACGTTAGAGGGTGTAGAGGCTGTGATTGTGGGTGTGGTCATGGTGTTGTGTGTCCCTACATGTGGGTAGGGTCACCATGAAAACGAGACGCATCAAAGGTTGAAGTGAAAAAGCAGAGTTAAAATGCTAAGAACGTGAACACATGGAGGCCTGTGGTGGCTCCTGCATACTGGTTAGCTGAGTTTCAGGCTGGTCACTGCTCCAAGGCAGACAGCTCATCATGATGACTGAAATCTGGACAAGTAATCCATCTCACGGTTTCATGCTGTTTACAAGGTTTTCAAAGTGACTCGGAATCTTGACCCATTTAATCCATCTAATATTTGTGTAAGCTCATTTCAACATCATCAACTGTACTTTGTAACTATTTAACTTGCAAGTAACTACTGTCAAAGGCGGGGTCACAGTAAGGCCATGTACATACGTGTCACACACAGGCAGTTATGAGGTAATGTTTCCTTGGCATCGACCTCTGCAGAGTGTTGGTGTTTTTCACCGCAGGACGATGACTGACGAAGCAGAGCACTAGGGGAGGAGGGAGGCGAGATAAAACAAAAGCCCAAACCCAAATAAGCAAAGCGTCAGCCTCTAATAGCAGAAAGGAAGTGTCCCTTTATCAACAAGTGAATTAACAGTTTCCCGTCACACCTTGTTTTTTGCCTCCCCCTCTTTCTCTAAACAAGCGCCAAGGCCCAGATGCACTCGGACCACCAGGGCTTCTGCTCAGTGAGGAAACAAATCTGTTGTACTGACTAATAGCCCTGTGTTGATATTTCATGGTTGGGAAGTGTATGAACAGGGCTGTGTATACACACAAAAGGCAGCCATGCGTCCAAGAAAATGCTAAGTTTCATAGTCGCCATAGCTGTCCTGGGGCTGCCCGCAGAAAAGAAGAGAGAATAGGTATTTAACCATATTTCACTGTAGACATTTCCCATGAAAGAGTGACCCCTAATCAGCAGGGGTGAGCAAGTCTGATACTGATCTAGGATCTCAGTCTGATACTGACTGAAATAACTCAGTTGGTTGTTCTGTTTACAACTATGTACATACAGTACATCATGTGTCAGCAGTGTCGAAGTACTTGATCTATTTATTAAAGCTGTTGATTTTATCTTCATCTTAAAAGCATTTTTACTCGTAAAAAGAGAAGTCATGATTTTATTTCAAAACCAGTTGAGACCACAGCTGTAGGTATTCAGTGTCAGTATTGTAACATTAAGTTAATGGTGTAGTTGTACCAAGTATTAACTAATTAAACCATTTAAAAACTAGTGAGAGGCTGCTATTGTACAGTAATTAATACATATATTGAATAATTTCGCAGTTTGTTGTTAAGGTAAAGGTCCATTTAGTATTAAGGTATCCAATAATGATCCTTTAAATTCATCTAATAATTCTAACAAAATATATCAAGCCAAATCCCATACATATGGTATACATTAGCACCTGTTGCTGCCTTACTTTGTTGACGTAATCAACAGCAGAAACACTGGTGGGTACATGTGTAAACACAAATATGACATCAAAATGGTCCCAATGATTCCCAGTGAACTTCATCAGCATTGTGGGTAACTAAAAGAGGACTTGATGTGGACATTCAAATGTGTCTTAAAACAAAACTCAACAGAAAACACCCCTCTCCACCTCTGCTCCACTACTTCATTACAATACAACTTCACTACAAATATGCTAAGTTGCTTGAACATGATTATTCACTGTGGTAGATAAGCCTAATAGGGCTTTACACACAACACACTGATCCCAGTCTTCTCCCCACAGTGAAGCACAACCCTTATTAACTGAAGTCTCACAATTTGAATAAATCAGATCAATGAATCCCGATTTCCAAGTAGACCATCTTCGTGACAGACTGATCCCTAATCAGTTGGTGAAATACAGCCCACTGAAAAGGAATATAAACACAGATTATTACATAAATCAGTGATGGTTTTTAGATTATTATGATCAAGTTGTTTTTGGAACACTAAAAACCTGAATCCTGCTGTATTACACAGTACAGTGTCTAGATGTAAAAAACATCTGAATAATAAAACCCAACGCTTGCTGCCATATGCCTGGTATAGCCTCAATAACCTCCGCCCTGTGCAGAGAAACTGCACTTACTAATCTAGCCTTGTATGCACTGCGCCGCAGACAAACCACGCTTTACAGCATGGGACGGTCACATTATGGGTCATCACCTCAAATGACAATACATTGATCTCACTGAGGAAAGGCTTTGGGGAAAAAAAGAGCAGGAAAATACTGTACACAGAGACATAAATAGCCAATCCAGATTTTAACAGTGACAAGAAGACGGCCAATTGCACCCTCTATTTTTAGGCATGCTGGCGGCCTGAGCTGGCAGCTTTGAGGAGGATGTGTACTTCTCTACAGTTCCTTCCCAAAAATCAATGCTGTCTTTGCTGGCGACAATCACAGAGTAGCTGTTGTGGCTAGGTGGCCCGGCCACTGCTTGCCTCACCCTGCTGCTTTCTGCCAGCCGAAGAAAACCGCCTCTCCACTGCCCAAAATTCACACCCAGCTTGAAAAACAGGCGGAAGGCAGACACAAAAGCAAATGTGACTCAATGTGTTTGCATCCGGTAAAAACTGCACAAATTATGGAGTCTTTATCAACTCTGGTGGCAGCAGTCAGGGCGGAGGGGGCTAGACTTCTATATTTACATGTGGCAGGATGCCTCAGAGACAATTTATCTTCCAAATAATAGACACCCACAGACCTACATGAACTTGTCCCACAAAGATCTCACTGGTGAATTGACAATGACCCAGTGCCGTGTATGTCTTTAGGTACTTTTGTACCATAAAAATACACGCTTGGCCTTGAGGTTGAGAGTCGTCATGTTTTGGTGCAGCCACTTGTCTGAAAGGGCTAATTTATCTCTGACAAAATGTACAACACCCAAAGGGGCCTCTTAAAGTGCACTGGATACAAAACTGTAAGATACTGTGAAATATCTATGATATTTTGTCAGATATAGCACATTTATGTCAATTGCTGTTTGTTTATTAATTTTTATTATCATTATCATCATCATCATCAGTAACAGTAGTAGTAATATTTATTTTTCAACATATTATTTATGCTTTTTTTATATAAAGATATCCACTCAGAAAAAATGGATTGGTTTATGACCACACTAACATCCTAGATGTCTGATACTGAGAGAGAGCTTCTTATTTATTAAACTAATTACAAAATGAAAACTAACAGGTTTTTTTTTCTTTTTTTAAGTTTTGATTGTTTGCAGTTTAAATATGTCTTCAAAGATCTTTGTAACTGAATATTCAGTTAATAACCTTTGAAATTTGGTTTAAATTATGAAAATAATATAAGTATATGAAAAAGTCTATGTATAAGCAAATAATTGTTATTGAATGTTCTTGAAATTGCAAAGTTCCTATTTTTTTCAAGTCCATCTAAAAATACCGTATTGTTGTAAAATGTTTATATCTAAACTATATCTATAAATGTGTTGTAAACCTGAGTTTAGCTGCCTAATGTTTTATTACAACATAATTACATAAAAATTCACACAATTCCCAAAGAGTAATGCTGATTTTGTTTGTCTTTCCTCAGTAGACCCAACCTACTAATCGACCACATCTACTGGTTACTGTCTGTGGCAGCACTCACTTAGGGTTACAAGTGCAAACGTCACTCAATAAGTACGACAAAGTGTGTGTGTGTGTGGGGGGGGGCGCAAAAACTGAAAGATTTTATAACTCCATTCTCCTTTGTATCCACCACCTATGGCGTATACAGAGAAGGACGAGTGCCAGTAACACATGGACCAGTGGAATATGATTAGACTAAAACAGACCAGAATGTTTAGATCTCTTAAATAAAAAACAAATACATAGTTTGGGGACATCTTCAAGTCAACTGGCAGTTTCAAAAGTGGGTCAGTAGGCCTGTTCTGTTCTGTAGTGGTTAGATTTTGATGTGAGATGAAGATGAGTTTTCTGTTTGAAACCTTCCACAGTCATGTAGATTATACAAAACATCTAGGTTGTCCAGAATAGACAGGGATTATTACTCAAGCACAGACATATCTCACTTGCTCTACAATAGTGCTGTGTAATTTGATATATTAGACTTAAAAAGTGTTAATCATTACAATATGAACGAGGTTATAAAGCTACAGTACACAAAGTGACTGCCTCGTAGTTCACACAGTGAGAGATTTTGTATATTTTGTCAGAATGTGAGCTAGTGTCCGTATGGTATGGATTAACACATTGATAAAAGCGGTGTGAAACCTGACTTCAATTTCCTGTGGACTACACGCTACTCTGTAAAATATTACAGTTATGAAAACTTTCACCTTCCTCCTGAGACCCAAGCTAACTTCTCACTGAAACCCAAATGGAATATTTACTTTTGACATGTTCTTTTATGTATTTTACCTCAAAACACAATCGGTCCTGCAGATAATTTGTCTTCTTCACACACACACACACACACACACACACAGTAAGGTATCACTGTGAGGACTAATTGTTGACAGGTGGCCCTAATGCTCCCCTTTGAAACAAAAGTGTGATTTACGACCACGCTCCCTTAGACCCCAGCTTTCAGCACCGCTACTACAAACTTATCTCCCCCTCCCTCTTTCATTTCCCCCTGTTTCTATCTCTCCCTCATTTTTCTCAATTGCACCTCATTACTTTGCTCAGTCACTTTCACCTCCTACCCTACTTTGATGTTGCTGTCCCTCTCTGTCTCTCATCGGTGCAGAGAGGTGACTCGCTAAAGTCAGACAACCTTTTAATGTTTGATGGCCTATTTTTCACAGACTGTAGGAGTGTCTGTGTGTGTGTGTATTATGTGCAGAGGTTACATAGCGGTCTGGGTCTAGACGAGGAAGACAGGAAGGTGAGAGGATGCAAGAGCACTGTATGTGTGCATCTGTGCATGAGCATGGGGTGCACTGTGGGCCCTAGGAATTATATAAGATAACAGACAACAATATGACTTCAGCCTCTTCTGGCCCAGGGAATGCTAAAATTAAAGTTAATATAAATCATAATACCAAATATTAATATATCTACTGTGATATAAAGAGATTTAGCAAATGGGGATCATATGCCTCGGCCTTCACATTAACCACATATACTTTGGACTCTGAAACACCAATATTCACAGGGGACTAGAATTAATTGTGGATCTCTGGAAATTGGTAATAATTGCAGACTTTATTTATTAATCTTGAGCATATACAAATCTGTAATACATAAGTTTAAATAAAAACACCACTGCAAGTGAAGTGACATCTCTGACCTCTTGTTTTCCTCTCTGAGTTTCTTCTACCTACTTCTCCAGTGAACCTCTAAAGCCACTTTTACACAGAGATCCCAGAAAAAAAAGAAGGTGAGATGGTGATCCCTCTTTTTTTCCACCACTGACTGATTTCCACAGCCAGGCTAAAGGACTAACAGAGGTGAGACAGGCTGAACTTTTACACAGCGGACCTGTGTTCTGGAATCAAAAGGGCAATGGCACGGCGCAGTGCAGCACATGATATAGTGGGATGTACAACTTGTGCGTTAGAAATAACCAGAGCATAGCGCTGTTGCTAACCCCTCCAGAGTCTTTAATTTTTGCACAAATGTTAGCATGGATAGAGTCCTCCGCTCAAAGTGACAACAGCTCACTGATCTCATCTCCCCAGTTCCACATCTTTCTGGTCACACTAATATGTTTGTTTACTGTACACGGCCCATGCTGAGTTTTAAGGGGTCGCACAAGCAACATGCAATCAAAACGACACCTAAGTTGTGGAATGAGAGATGTTCCTTTTACATATCGTTCCAGAATCATGATCCCACCTTTATCACGGCTTTCTTCCTACCTCCTGAGGCGTTACAGAGCAGCGATAAAAGTAGGACCAAATGATTTTGTTAACACCGACGTCATTCCGGAATAAAGGCAGAATATTCCTGTAACAAGAAGTGCTGTGGAAAATGGGCAAGAGGCACAGCATGTCAAATCCTAGAAGAAGAGATATCTCTCAAAAGGTGATCATCAAACGATGATTATGACAAGCATGGCAGCATTCAGTCAGGAATTATTTTAGTAATATTTTTCCATCTTTCACCAGACTCGATAGCTTTCTTTTACAGCCTTGCCATCACATTCAGAGGATAACGGCATTTAAGTCAAACACAGATTTGCCTAATCCATGCAAATACACAGCATGAAACACAGACATTGGATTAACTTCTAAATCACAAGAGGTCTCCAGGTGACACTACAGGTAGTTCTTGGCTAATAGGGCTATCAGTAAAAACAGGGTTCCTACAAGATTCTACAAATTAAACTTAAGACCTTTTTAAGACTACTTAGAACCAAATTTAATGCCTATTTCACAGCCATACTGGCAAAAATTCGTGTCCCCTAGAATTTAGAAAAATGTATTTATTTACTCCTGTTCTCACTGTTCCAGGTCATTCTTAACCAGGGGCTGCAAAGTGGAACGGGTGGAACTGAGGAGACCAATGTTACTTTCTTTGCAGCTTAGACAATTCCCAGACACATTTAAACACAATCCGGCAAGTTTATGGCAACATAAGGTAAGTCCTACCATATCAAATGTTATATTTTAAAGACTTTTTTAAAGGTATTAAATGCAGATTTGTAAATTCAAGACTTATAAGACTTTTTAAGGCTCTGCAGGAAGAGAAAAAAATGTTTGTTCTGTTTACGTTTTCAACTTTGTAAATAGAAACTGCACAGGGAAAATATGGCACATTTAAAAATACAAAACTGCAGAGGCCTTACTGATAATGACAAGTAGCAAGAGAAGTTAAGTACTATGAGATGATGTGAACACAACGCAATACCCTCATTTAAGTAAGAGCACCAGTACCATCTTAAATGGAAATGTGACATTTAATTTATCTATCCAGCTGTTTTTTAATAAAATGGTCATAATTAGCACCATATTTTTAATATAATGCATATACTGTGTATATTTTTCCTTTATTTCTAGTAATATTCACTAACGAAAAGAACGGTTATCAACTTCATCTCATGAGCTGAAACCTTTCTGCCAGAATTGAGATTAAATACTTTAAATGACTTTGGATGAAACTACGTATGGCATTTGGGTTGTTACTTGACACTACAATGAAGCTGAAGCAAAGACGGTGAATCTTTAAAACAATGAACCACAAAGTATTCCACCACGGTAATCATTTGATCACACGGGCTAATTTTTGAAAACCAGTCTCACAGACAAAGCTGTGGTTTTATAGGTGATAGTTAATTGTTGCTGCCAAGTCATTTATGTAATAATTACATGACTTTTCACAACACTTAAGTTAGGAAAATACACATTCATCCAAAATGACACAGTGTCAGGTAGATTACTGGCTTTGTTTCCACTTCAACAATATGCATAGTAATATGCAAAACTATTGTGTGATTATTTAAAATGAGAAACCAGTGAGTTCCCAGTGATTCAGTTCTGTGAAGTGTTTACCAAGTTCTCTACCTTGCCCTGCCTGCGGTGAACCTATCAAAGCTCAGAGATATTCCTGGAAACCCCGTGACGAATGAGAACTGTGATATTTTACACCGGGTAACACCTCATGGGTCAAGCAGTGCAGCCGACACAAAGTGTGTGCTTATCAGTGTGTATCTATGCCAGCTTGGGACACGCAGACAGTGTGAATGGCCTGAAACAGCATTTGACAAACAAGGAAGACAAGGTTGTGTCCGACTGATCAGAGTCCCTGGAAATGAGCTACTGAGATGATAAGTCACTGGAAACATGCACCAAATACACACATGGTGTATTCCTCAAAATATACACAAAAGTATCCTTACTATTTCATTTGAATTAGCAAAGGAAGTGAAATGTGCCTGTACTTCACCATATGATCATAAAATCAAATTATGCATGCCAACTTAAGTTGAAAATAAATGTTTTACCTTTGTATGCACTGCATCACAGACAAACCATTACTATCACCTGGAATGTGTAAAACTACTAGCACTTTGTGAGATGTTTAAACCTATGCTTAAATTTAGTCAGTTGATTTTATGTTGCAAGGTCTTGTGACTGACATCTTAGCTTTTTCTAGCACATTATCCTTCTTCTAATAACCACAGATAAAGGCAGCTGCATTGCATTATTATATTTCAAAGTACACCAGTGTTCAGTTATTATAGCTAAAGTCTTATCAATTAATCAACATCTATTCTAATAAGTGCCTAAATGTATTCATTCATCACACAAACACATCATTTTAATATACTTTCCTGTCCCAACTAAGTTATCAAAAGTTAAAAAAATAAAACAAAGTCTCTATTTTTATGTAATAAACCATTTCTTGAGCTGTGAGTGAAACAAAATGCTTTAGGAAATTGGAACATTTGCTATGTTTTCCCAGCCTGAGTAAAATATATTTCCTGTGGGAAGTGAGAGTGGCCTGAAGTCCAAAAGTGGTCACAAAGCTATAATAGACCATCTCAGAAGATGAAAGTTGTAACTGTATGGGTCTATTAAAATTAGGAAAAAAAACAAAACCTTGAAATGGAGTAATTTGCTGAAAATACACATCTTTCCTGTATCCACCTGTGTGTTGCTAATCATCGACTATTTCCGCTCCCAGCTCCTCACCGTGCAGTGGTGACCCTGAGGGGCTGCTGGACAGACCAGGTATGGGGCTACAGCGGCCTCCGATGCCTCCTCCTCCTCCCAGGATGCAGCCCCCTCCTCCTATGCCTCCCCCGCCTGCTCCTCCTCCTAAGGCAGCAGCCCTGTTCAGCTCCTGTTCAATCTCCTCCAAGCCGGCGCTCTTTTGGAATCGAGACATCCGGTTGACGACCCGTGGGGACATGTGCGTTCGAGCACAGGGGGCACCACCATATGGGTTGATGGGAAAGACATGGGTGGTACCACGGAGGGTGCTGACGGCAACCCAGCGGCTGTCCTGGCTAAAACACATGTCCTGGACCTAGGACAGAGACAGGTTGGGAAAGAGGATCAGTACAGGTAGTAGGAGAGGGATGAAAGGATGAAAAGACAGATGAGGACAAAGGAATTAAGACAGGATGGGAAATAAAAAAAGAGTGTCAGTAGAGACAAACAGTCGACACAAAAGATGGATTGGACAAAACAAAATAGTGGAAGATGGTGCAAGTAAATGACAAAAACAAAGATCACAAAAGAAAGGCAATGCAATTAGTGGGGAAGAAACGAAAGGTGGGAAGAAATCAGAGATGAAGAAAAATAGGTGAATAAGGAAAGAAAAAAGAATTAAAAATAAACATTTAATATACACATATACACACTTAATAATGCATTTCTTTATCGTTCATATCAGTATCATCATAAGTATTTTGTCACTGATAACAGGTGATACCAACATGCCTAAATCATCATCACCTTTTAGAAAATCAATGTGTGAATACCAATATTAATTAATCTCCCATTAGTCAGTCATACCTATTTATTTATCCATCAGGTAAGCCAAGGGAATATTTAAAGTGTTTTTCACAACACTTAGAATGTAATTTAATGCTAAATACATGTCATTACATGCAGAATTTGGTATTACGCAGGTTGATATTAGTTTTAAGATCTAGAAAATAATTACCCAGTACTCTGACTTGAAAAAATGTTATTATAATTCTTATATTCATAATGAACAACATCACATGAATCTGAATATCAGCACTGCAGTGATTCAGCCATAGGTCTGCAAATAATTAGTGCCGCACACATTTGAGTTCTTTTATTCAGCTGCTCTCAAGCACCTCTTTTATTCAACAGTAACAGTAGTACTGGTAGTAAAATCTACAATTGTTTGCTTTAATGACTTATTCCGCTCTGTCAGTACAAATAACTCAACAACTGAATTGGAACTCCACTAGTTAGACCTACACACTTAAGCTTAATTTCTGCTTGTCTGTAATTTTAGGGTAGTTAATCAAATTAATACACCTGGATGTTTTCACATAAGTATCAAGGTTTCTTACCTCACTCTTGTCCTCCTCAACCTCTCACATATAAAAAAAAAATGTGTGGAAATATGTCAGTCTTTGTGGTTATATCAGGTATGTTGGCTGTGTAGACTAGTAACTGCTGATTCAGGCCTAATTAACTCTTAATTGACCACACCTGTGATGTGGAGTGATACGCCTATAGCTCTGAGGACAAGTGTTACTGTATTAAGTCTCAGTTCTCATTAGGGATGGAAATCGATCCGGTTCATCAAAAGAACCGGATGCCAGTAGCTCGATTCCTTGGAATCGCTTTGCCAGCCTGAATGATTCTGCTTATAGATTCCGTCTTTGTTGCGCATGTGCGATGACGTCACGCGTACGCTGCGTTGTTTTGGTTAGAACGTAGCAACGTGTCGTTGAGGCAGAAACGGTCTAAACTCATGACACCAGGTCCACTTGGAACACTGTCAAAGCTTCCATTTCTTCTGAAAGGTGGACTCCCTCCAATATGCTCTAACATTTGTCCACGCAGCATGCGATGAATACGTTTGATTTGCTACTTAGCGGCTTACCTAGCGGCTGGACGTCATCTGGGCCCAGTTCCGGTTCCGGTCTGGGCATCAAACATCTTATCCCCTCAAATGCAAGTTTCCGAAGCAAGGGGAAAGGAAATGAGGTGCACAACAACGGGAGACGGGCCGAGTCAAACCCGGTCACATAGTAGAAATGCGGCAATAGAGGAATTAGTAAAGCACCTTTTTGTTTTACTTTAACGGTACCCCCCCCATGTGTCATCTGTTATTATTTGTACAAACTGTATATGTTATATTTTTTCTGTAGAGATGGAAATATAAAATAATAATGGAAACAAACCTGTTCGTACTCTTATTTTCTCACCCAGTGAGAAGCGATAAGGAGTTGAATCAATAAGCAAAATTGATAATGGAATCATTAAATTCTTAGCGATTTCCATCCCTAGTCCTCATTTCCAATCAAATGACTTGTTTGGAACTACTGTATATTGCCCACAGGCCGTTTCACAATGCGTGTTGTTGTTTGTTCATCTGTTGTCACAATCTCATGAAACCTCATCAGTTGGGGCCCAAGTGCTGTTCTGTATAAAAGTTCACACAAACCAACAGCACATGGAATACCCAGGTGTTCTTCTTGTCTGTTACATTAAACCAAGGATGCACTGGTTGGAGACTCGTACAGACTTGGCTGGCAAATATCCCAAGATACATTTCGTGCTACTTTGGAATGCAACAGTGGCTTCTGTGATAACTGCCCTCAGAAATGTTTTATTGAGTAGATGACCATCAACAGATGATGTGATACAACGTTGGAACATGAGGTAGAACAACAAGAAAATACAACTTAATTATCATGATATGGGACAAAATGTGTTTATCCACTTTTGAAGAATATACAAATGCATGAAGAAAATATAAAGGACATGTAAATACCAGTACAAATGTATTGAAATCAAATGGATTGTGGTGGATTGTGAAAAATACATTAGGGAGCCGATGGTAGCAGTACAGCAGACCCATGGAAGAAAGTTCACAAGTATCAACTGATCCAACTACAGAGTGACTGGTGTTCTAAGGAAGCCCGTTCTCTGGGGCCGTTCCTTTGCTCACTGTGACCATTTACTTATGTTTGTTCCTTTTTTACCCTTGAGAACTACCATGAACTAAAATGAAGCTGTTAGCAAGACGCTGTTGTGTGTTTTGATCAAATCTGTTGACATTTAGTATTAGAATAGATGTTCTCTAAGCTGCCAGCAGTCTATCATTTTGACACAATAGGGAGTATTCCTACTTGAGTTTATTACAAATTCACAACAGAACATGTCAAAACTCCATCCAGTTTTGTATTTTCCCAGGAGACCTTCAACACTTTTAGCAGTCAGGTGATCTCACAAACTGCCGACACACACTCAACCTAATGGCTTGCTCACAGAAATGGCAGCTTTTGCAACAAAGTTGGCTAGAAGAGCTGGAACTACCAACAAAACAGCCTCAAATGAAGCTAAGTGTAACTGTCAGGACAATAGATCCAGAATGAATCCTGACAGGCGGCTCTCATCCTTTATATTCCCTGTTTGACACTCTGAACTGTGTGAGCAGCTTTATTCTCAAGAAGTCTTTTAAGTGCAATCAACATTTTCAACTCCAAACCAGATAATGTAAACCACCATAAACAGAGTTCCTGGAAATCACACCACAGGAGTAGAACTGTTTTCTCTAAGACTCAGGGCCACACCAGTTTGGTATATACTGCTTCACCCACCAATGTAATGCGTCTTATTCCCTCATAAACATTTGATCAGTTATTTGACATGTGAGATTGGCAACAACATCTCCCTCTGGCACATTTTCCAAGCACCGTGTTTACAGTAGCTGGCTGTTTTGAGTGATGGTACATCTGACCAATGGAGGCATGACTAGACAATCAGCACTGTATTTGTGTGTTTCTTCGGTGACTGCCTTTTTCACTTTCAGATCATTTCCCTGTTAGTTTACATCCACTGTTTTCATGGGCCTATGGATAGGGTTAGACATGTAATGCCAGAAAGTATGCATTAGACTGTACCTGAGAGGAAATATGCTCAAGGTTTTGTGTTTAACATGTGCCTGAGACACAACGTAAACAACATCTCTTTAAACATAGCCTTAATGTAAACCCTGATCCTAAAGTGGGTGGCCAGTCTGACTAGTTGTAAAAGAAATCCCTTTGTGATGTTGAATATTTGCCAAGTACCAAAACTCTGAAAATACAGGTTTGAAACACTGAAATCATTCTACTGTCAAAATCAAATGTATGATCTTACAACATAATTTATCTTAATTTGTCATATGATCATATATTTTCAGAGGGATCACAAAGATTGTCTTTCAAAAAAGGTAAATTTATCACTGTGTGTTTACAGTATTTTATAGAGAGCCTTAACTTTTGGGTTTATAACAGCAATAGTATCACTAGAATAGGATGCTAAACTACCTCTTCCTCTTCGCAGTGTATTGTATTTTATTCTATTTTATTGTAATTTTTCTACTTATTATATTTATTGTCTCCTGGGTTTTTAAAGAGTTCTCATAAGGTTTTTATATAAGGTTTTATGTTATATATTGTCTATATGTGCATAGCTTTTTATTTATTTATTTATTTATTTTTTAGAATTGTATGGTTGTCTTTTGTCCTTGTTTTATTTGATCCTGGGAACGATTGCACAAAAGTTCATATGTGTTATGTACAAATGGCAATAAACGTCTTGAAACTCTTGTTTATTTCAGTCTGTCTTTTAGTAACACTTTGTGGTAAAGTGTTCCGTTTTGGCCTTCAATGATTTGCAGGGTTTGTGGCATGTATTGTTTAGCTGCTGTTGAAGAAATTATGACAGAATTATCATAAGTCCAAATGCTGCAGGTTCCTCTCCGGAACTACAGCACACAGTCTGACTTACACAGATGTTTTAGAGCAGGGGTCAAACATACGATCCTTTCACAAAAAATGTGAATAACCTAAAGTGTCTGAAGAGAAGTGCAATTTTAACAATATTCTGCCTGTTACTAAATGTAACGGTGATCTGTAATTTGTAATGCACATGTATAAAGGATAAACCAATAAATATGGTTAAAAGAAGTCATTTCTGTTTATGTTGTTCATTTGTTTTAAAGGATAGTTTGTAGATGTTAACATTTTCATACTGTAATTTTACTATTTTCACTCTAAAACAGTGTTTCTCAATGGGGACACACACACACACACACACACACACACACACACACACACACACACACACTGTTGGGGGGTGTTTAGAAGGAGAAAGATGAGAAGAAGGCACAGGCAACGGGGGCACTACCAATGCAACATATATAAGTTCTATCAGACACCCCCACACATTTTAGCATTCACATCATTTATAGGTTACCATTTAATTACTTTACTGTTCCCACCCTGGGCAACACGGTGGTGCAGTGGTTAGCACTCGTGCCTCACAACAAGAACTGGTGCGATTCCCGGCCGATCCTTGGGACCTTTCTGTGTGGAGTTTGCATGTTCTCCCCGTGTCTGCGTGGGTTTTCTCCGG
>JAQQZY010000006.1:4619974-4632661 GCA_030068375.1 Ostorhinchus rueppellii
CAAATTGCAGGAAATAGCGTTTGAGAGCATTAGAAATCATCAGATCGCCCTAAAACACTTGTGCCTGCGGGTCGAAGTACCGCGGGGCCCCCGCGACGGTGCGCAGCACCGTGCGGCTTCGCCGCGCACAATGACAGGTTAAAAAAAGTTAGACACCCTAAAAAAAAAAATCCTGCCTAAAAGCCTGATTGGAAGGAGTTCAGAGTTGCTCCTCCACATCCAGGGGAGCCAGGTGATAATGGCCCATTTCAAAGTGCAGAAATCCCACTAGGTAAAATGCATTGAAATGCCTGTTGAAGCCGGACGTCCAAGTTGCAAAATGGGCCCAGATCGAACTACCCCCATCTTACCATGAATCAACAACGTGACGTCAAAACAACAACAGCGACGCAGAGAGTGCAAGTCCACAAAGAAAAAAAATGTCACAATCTATAATAACCTCATCTATCATTTTGCCTCTTCCATCTTATTTGTGCATGTGGGAATATTGTACTGTTGATAGTCACAATGCCTCTTCAGTAAGAAAACAAAAAAGAGCTTAGATCTACGGTCCTCTATATTTGTTGTTTATGTTCAACGTGGATCATCTGGAATGCTTTGAGGTGGGATGTAGTTAACTCCAGGTGGGATATATCCAACCTCCCAGTACTTTGGAACAGGCCATAAGAAACCTGGTTGGGATACTCCCAGATACCTCCCCGGACCCAATAGGGGACCACCAAGCAGACCTAGTACATGCTAGAGATTATGTCTCTCAACTGAGCTGAGAATGACTTGATGTCCCACTGGAGGAGGGAAGTCTGGGCTTCCTTACTTAGTACCCTTGCAATCCAGACCCACACTGGCTCAGACAGATAGGATGGAAAATACTAGTAATCCACCACAATAACTACTTGCATGTGCTTAACTGGCTAACACTGAAGTCATGCTGCTAACAAGCTGAATAGGTTAACACCTCTCAGGAACCAATTTTACAGAAAGTTTTCTATTAGATTATTTACATATTGGATTGGATTGCACCAACCAGCAACCAGCAAAGAGCAGACTACGATTACTTTAACCACAGCCGCACAGTCAGCATCTTCATAATGTGTCCTATAACAAAGCCAAGCAATTTCTCAAAGATGTCCTCATCGAGTACTTAAATTTGATTAGGCAGAAGAAAAACAGGGACAGCTGGGAAATGATGCGTAAAAATGTCACCTTCCATTTATTCAATTTGCCGTGCAGAAAAGAGTGGCGGGGGGCAAGAAAATTTACAGTGGAGCGGTGGTTGGATGCAATGTTTAAGTTGTCAGGGCTTATTTTTGTCATAAATGTGTCTTTCTTTTAAACGTATGGCTTGAGAGCTGCTGAATAAGAGATATTAAGTAGTTTTTTTACTAGTAGTAGATAACAAACCATCCATTGGGGTTAAAGACCTGATGGCAAACTAATATTTGCATACACCTGATGCTTTTAAGTCAGTATGTGCTGTGACAGAACAAAAAGATGATGATTGACTAACAGCACCGGAGAGGCTTTGGTTCTGTCGAAATCTGAACCAGTTGACTTTTGGTTTCTGTGGTTACTAATGCTGTCACTTAAATCTGTGATTATGTTCTATTAGGGAGGAAATTTAATGTATTAAAACAGTCACTTTGGTGGACCTGTACTGACAACTACAGTGTCTATGTGCATCTCAGACCTTGGCCTCCGTCTCCCCACGATGCAGCGTATACAGGTGGTGAACAGCACTCTGTACAGATGCCCAGGGGTGGGTTAGGACCTGGAAGACGTGAAAATCATGGCCCAGAGTGTCGGCAGTCACCAGCAGCATTCCTACAAGAGAACATAAAGTCATCAGTAACTGAAACAACCAGTTACAAGTCTGTTTATAGGATATATTAGGAGATACATTTTCTAAATGCTTCCTTATTTTTTTTTTTGGTATAGTATGGCATCATGCACAGTCATGCAAAAATTATAATTGTGATACAAATTTAGGAATAAATTTGGAATGTGACAGCCCCAGGTAGTGGTATGTTTAATAACATTTTGTTATGAGTACTGTGCTTTTCTTATAAATAGCTTCTAAGCCATGTGACCTTGTGATTCAAAATTCTGTCCTCAAATATGCAACTTCTTCATATTAGATTAAATTATTTTATAATATTTCTTCAGAGATATTGTATATTTTTGTCAATGTTTATAATAGACAAACTATAGGCAATATTCACATTTCAGATTAGATTTTGAACCAATAATTCATATGGCTTGGAA
The DNA here is from genome assembly GCA_030068375.1 of Ostorhinchus rueppellii. Taxonomy (NCBI): domain Eukaryota; kingdom Metazoa; phylum Chordata; class Actinopteri; order Kurtiformes; family Apogonidae; genus Ostorhinchus; species Ostorhinchus rueppellii. The sequence continues at coordinate 4,622,237 of JAQQZY010000006.1, forward strand.
AATATTGGGACAATGTCATATTTAGGAGGAAACATTAGCAGTAAATCAAACTTTTCCAATATCCAGTACAAAGGTAAAGAAACTAGTACGTATCAAGGCTGCCAGAGCATATAACAGATGAATTACCACTCTCATATCTATCTCAAAAAAAAGTTGAGAAAAAAAAAAAAAACATGACTTCAACTTTCTGTTTAACATGAATTTCTTCTTGGTTCTGCAGATATAGAAAATTATACCATTTAAAAATATTTCACCCCCTTAAATAGCAATTTTTTTTTTCTTAATAGCCATTTCTGAAAAGAAAAACCTAGGTCCACAACACAGACCTCTACAGACCAAGCTGAATCATATTTAATACTGTGGGCCTTGACAAGTCAGTACAAAGTCAAGTGACAATCCTTTAAATCTGTTTGAAATGCATTTTATGTCTGATTTAAATGCTCTAATTCTGAGATTTCATGCCTGACCTCTTGTTGATCTATTTCAAAACACACAATTCATGCTCTCGGTTAAGCTAAATATACACTTTTGTACATCAGTTGACAAAAGGTGCTCTATTTTGTGTTTATAAGTGGTCATTGGTACAGTGGTAAAATATCGCAAAAGTTCAGCCATCAAAACTTTTAATATGCATTACACTCACGCTGCTCACACGGAAGGAACCAACACACATTCAACAGTACGACAGAATTACTGGGTCTTTAAAACAAACAAACCAGCCCATTAAAATAAAGCGAGCTATCAGTCGTCGCTGTCATAAAACACAGCCTTCCCATTGCACGATAGCTCAGTCTGGTTAAACTTGTGCTCAAGTCGTGTGCTTCTCCGAGGACAGACAAGATGATGAGTGTCTGTAAAAACAAATAAATAAATAAATAAAATAAAACAGCATCTATGCGCAACTGAATAGATGTCTGGGTGTGTGTGCACAAAATGCTCAACCACAGCTCAGCACAAGTGTAACCCCCACTGACAGGCCCATTCATTTGGTCCGATTTTATTTGAAGCTTGTCAAACTGCAAAAAGTATAGGCCCTCACCATAAACAACATGCTCAACAAACCACACCAGAACAAACCCAGATCTAAACTGGCTCGGTTAGGAGAAACACCGCACTGCTTTTCAAGCACAGCCCAAAACCCATCCCCAGAAGCCTTTTGAGATGTTACAAACAAACCTGCAGTGCAAGGCAGTAACTCAAAATGTTGGAAATGTGTCCCAGATACAAAGTCAAAGATCTGAACAAAAAAAAGGTCCAAACTTCTGACATTTGACAACTTCCAGAAATAAGTGATATTAAAGTAATTAGTAATTTTCCACCAAGTTTTTCTCCATGGAATCTTTTCTGTAGATTCTGCAGTAGGTTTTAATTAGTGGCTGGGCTTTATTGGGTGGCATGTCAAATGTGAAAAGAGGAGGCTGGAATGGCATGAGATTAAAAGGATTTAGCAACACGTGCGAGGGAGATGGAAAACACTCCCTCTCTGGAAAAAAACATAGCACACTACAAAGTTTGCACATTCATACAGAGTTAAAGGTTTCTTTTTTTTTTCTATAAACTTTACAAAGTGGTTATATTCGAAGATGATGAGGAGGTGGAATGAGGGAGGTATGGAGCAGATAAGTGATGGGGTCATGCAGATTATCAGAAGTCTAAGGAGAAAAGCAGAAGAGAAGCCAAGTGAAGTGTGCATTAAGACAGCGGTTAGCTATTCATGCTGTATCAGAAGTAGCAGAAAGCCATAGAGCTAAGGCCCAGGGCCTGTAAACTCTTGAAAACCTACGCCCCAAACGAGGTGCCAAGCCACAAGAAGCATTTGCGTCAACTGGGAATACAGAGAAAAAAGGGACGGGGCCCTACTAATTATAGAGTCTGGAAACGGAAGCGCAGGGTGATTAGGAGTTGAGGCGCTGCGGTCTGTTTATCTGGGAGCTTCCTCTTGCTCTCAAAACTTCTCTCCCCCACACTCCACTCTTTCTTTCTTTCTTTCTTTCTTTCTTTCTTTCTTTCTTTCTTTCTTTCTTTCTTTCTTTCTTTCTTTCTTTCTTCCTCCTCTCTCTCTGTTTTGGTGGGGCCCCGCCCACCCAGTGGCAGGAGAGTCTGGCCCCTGGGTTTCTGACAGATGAGACTTGGCCACTCAGTTCTGGCCAGGGCCGGCGTTTCTCTTTTGCTGATGGTAGAGTCTGTGCTCCAAAAAAATAACAGCTCAGAGAGGCTGGAGTGCTTTGTGAGCGCGAGTGCCCGAGGACTTGGGCTTTTGTGGCCTTGTTGAAATACAGAGGCCCTCGCCGAGAGGCGTCAGTCGGTTAGCCCGCGGGAAGGCCAAATTAAAAAGTAGCTGAGCCGCTCAATGGGTGAAAAGAGAGGGTTTCGGGGAAACCAGAGGCTGGCTGGAGCAAGGTTTGACACGTCCTATTTATAACACCTCGTCCCTGAGGTTACAGTGTTATTTACGATGTTTGAGTACCAAAATCGCTGGCACACACACTTAGACATACGCTAAACTAGAAGGGACGACCTTTAATTTACCATGTGTGCAAGACATGCGTCTGTATTGGACATGAGGGAAGTGATATAATCACTTCCATAAATATCTGCTTTTGCTTTCGTTTTTTTTTTTTTTCTTCCAGAAATCTTTTTGTTTTGCTGCAGGCTTTACTGTCCCATCCCTGACCATCCAAACAGAAAACATCTGCTCAATCCCATTAATAGTGGGAGGATGTTTCATTTACAAAGTGGTTGGGGTAGCTTTATTCTTGACAAAGGCAGATGGGACTAGGGAATGAGAGAGAGAGAGAAGCAAGAGAAAGAAATGGAGAGAGCAACAAAGAGGGCAGTGATTTCCCTACTTGGCAACACAAAAGGCCACAACAAAACTAGTCCACTTTTTAATTAGCAACACTAGGCTCAAAAAAGGCTTTGAAAATGGGGAAAATCTCAAATTATAACCATGTGGAAGGCATAAAGCTTACAAGATGGAGCACTTGGGGGATTCAGATAGCTTTCCTGTTACCAGGATGCATAAACTTCAGAGCAAATGAGCCTAACGCAGAAATGAAAGACTATCCATCGTAAGACAAGGCTTTGTCTTTAGGGCTGGTAATTTGGGGGGAGGACACTGTGTGTGTCTGTATATATTTAGACATATGCTGGACATACACAGTTAAGCATCACTCTGTTCTAATCTATACACACAACTAACCAATGTGTTACCACATATACTACAACCACCTATGAATCGTTTGTGATCATTTACCTGCCTGCATTTCTCCTACTATCCATCCACTAATCATCAAGCCATACACTATCAACCCACCACTGGCATTTTCAAAACTTCTGGAGAAAAAGGAAAAGAGGAAGAAAAAAAAAATTTTTGTCAAAAAATTAAACTGGAAAAAAACAACAACCCTAAAACATATATTCATGAGAATCATGTAGTGAATCACTGATGGATCTTCCACCTTTTGCCTCTGACATAATAACAACTAGAAAAGCACTCAGAGAGCGCAGACCTCCGCCAAGGTAGTCTTTGATCTTCACCAAAATGTAATCGATTGGTCCTTGTATCATTCCCAAGCTATCCTGAAAATTTCATCTAAATCCGTCCATAACTTTTTGAGTTATTTTGTACACAGACAGACAGACAGACAAATAAACAAACAAACAGATAAACGCTGGCAAAAACATAACCTCCTTGGCGGAGGTAATAAGGTTGTTGATGTGAATATAAGATACGTACAGATAGCAGTGACTGGAGTTTGCATCCTGGCTCCTGTAATGTTCAGGTTCAGGCAATAACAGATGTTTGGTTAGAGTTAGGAAAAGACTGTGGTTTGGGTCATTTGGGTATCTTACTAAATATATTGTAATTTTTTTAATCGCACCTTCACTGACTTGTTCTACACTAAATCAAGCTCTGGTATATTTCCATGACTCTACCCAAGTGCAGTAAATTACTTAAATCCAACTCTAAAACTCATTAAAATATACATAAATATAATCTCTGAGACAGGTTTGAAAAAAACATTATGTTGATGTTCACATCTACATATGTTGAATTCTAAAATATTAACATAGTTTTATGTGGTTTCTAGAAACATACAATGGTAACATTTTAATCAGTTAAATGGGTTAAGAAACATAGGGGCTTATCATCCCAAATGTATGGTCGACACCTAAAAAAGGGTCACAGAGCTGTTTTTATTGGGTTTCTAACTGACAATAAAATATATACCAAAAATATGTATAGATTAAATGGTTAAATATGAAAAAGACAAGCAAAAATTATTCTAGAGACAGTATTCTGACCACACAAAAATCAGTGTCTTGGTTTTCTTGGTGTAGATTAGCATTTAAATGATTTGTTGTGGCTTAGTTGATCATGGTGTGTCACTGTCCAGAGCTCCAATTACTCATCCATGTTAGAAGTGGTTGCTGATGTTATCTCACAGTTATCAGTTATTGAGGTTCCAACAAAGCACATTTATTCATCATTGTTTACAGTGGAAGTCTGTAAAAATGTAGACACAGTAGTATGGCAGTTCATGATATACTTAGAATTACGTAAAGTTTTGTCCCAAGTAGTAATAAAATCAGAGTTTAAAGTTTGTCCTCAGCTGCATTGACATGATGAACTTTAAACTACAAGTTCCTCAGTAAAATAATGGAGTAATAGCTCAGTATGCCTCCATGACTTTAATGCAGGGCACTAGGGTTCAAATCCCAGCCTGGGAGTGTAAAACAACATCCAGGTGGATCCTTGGGCAAGACCCTTAACAATATACAGCTTTATCTTGGAATGAGTCATACAGGCTCAGACAATGCCTAGGACAACAAGGTCCACATTAAGTGGGAACCAGAGCACCCTGATGTGAAACCTACTACTCAAACAAGACACTCATGGAGCAGGACGGTGCTGCAACATTAGAAACCCCAGTGAGATATATGCAAAGAATGCAGGAGGAATCGTTACTTTGAAACCCCCCCCATCTCCACTGACTAGGAAACAGCTACTAGCTCAGCGAATATCAGAAATAAGAAGTTACTATCACAGTTTGAGACTGATCAGGTATGTTGTACCTCACCCAAAGTACAAAGATGCTACGGCAAGGGGGAGCCAGGATGACCGGTCAGCTTGGGATGGTGTCATCATCACATCAAAAAAAAATCAAGATAGGCTTTTTTATAGGTTAGATTTTTATAGCAACACCAAGAGCGCTTTACATTATTGATCCGTTATTCATTCACTCTCACATTCTCCCTCTGGTGGTGGTAAACTACATTTGTATCCACAGCTGTCGTGGGGCAGACTGACGGAAGCATGGTTGACAATTCGCAGTGACCTCCAACCACCAAACATTCATACACATTCATACACCAGTGTGAGTGACACTGGAGGCAAGGACGGTGAAGTGTCTTGCCCAAGGACACGGTGGACTGACTAGGACCGAGCAGGATTCGAACAGTCAACCTTTTGATTATTAGATGACCCGCTCTTCCGCCTGAGCCATGCCCGCCCAAGGTGTGTGTGTGTGTGTGTGTGTGTGTGTGTGTGTGTGTGTGTGTGTGTGTGTGTGTGTGTGTGTGTGTGTGTGTATGAATTTCTGGTGAAGCATTCTTCTTCACCAGTGTCTTCATATTCTGCAAGTGGTTACAGTGCTAATTGAAGAAGGGAGGAGAGCATCCTCACCACCGCACCACACTAATAAATGAGCAGTTTTACTTGTGCTGGGCAGCAGGGTAGGTATTAGGGTTAGTGGGATGGTAACAGGCCTGAGTCATACACCTCTAATATTACAGAGAGGGTGCAATCAGACTAATTACATATTTATTGTCAACACAAATTGGTTTTATTTATATCTGACATTTTAATTGGAGTTTAAACAAGTTTGCCTGTGTGATCATCTTGACTTCTAATTAAAAGGTTCAGTATCATATGCAGTCTGAGACTTTTTTTTTCTTAGATAGGCTTAGAAAGGCCAGACAGTGTCAGCTGATTTCTGAGGGACATACTGGAAAAAAAGATGTCTGAAAGGCACACCGACATAAGAAATCGGGTGTACTTTTCCTATTTTTGGGGCGTTACATATTTGTTTCATTTGTGGCAGCATTGTAGCCAGGAATTACTAGAAACTAAAAACATGATAAAATTGTTAAAAACAACAACAACATGTCAGGAGAGGCAAGAAACTCTTTAAACAAGCCAATGTAATAGAAGAACCACAGAATCTAAACTTAAATCACATTTCTTGGAAGTAAATCCAACACAGACGAAACTTAGAACACTGGCAACAATCTATTAGAGGTAAACTGGTTGGTTTAACTACAGAAGTTTTGGTTGATAATATTAAAACAGTCCATAAACGAGAGAGTTTGTTTAACACTGAAAACTCTCTACCATCTTCCACTTATGTTTCTAATCTTACTTTAGTATTTCTAGATCTCAGTAATGTATGTTCCCCTTTGGAAATAGTTTTTAAAACATTAGTGCTTTAAAAAAAAGGCAAAACAAATTGGTAAGCCCATGAGGACTTCCATGAATGCAAGTGGGCACACAAGAGACCTACCAAGTCTAATGACAGCCAGTTATTTCACTATTTCACACACTGTTACCAAGTAAACATGGGTGTAAACAATACAGAGGTTTCCAATTATCTGTTCAGTGAGAAATAGATGTGTCATAGATCTATGTGACTATATTTGTATAAAAAAAAATGTGAGTCACTATTACCAGGAGCTCTGATGCATTTATTGAAGGGGGGTTAGTTATGTCTGGATTTAATCATTTAAAACTACCAATAAGTGAACTACTTGTTTATCATATGTGATTTTCTACATTTTGGTGTAGGATCTTTGGATTTAAAGTGCATTGTGTGACACAGTGACCTGAAACTTCAACTATTTGTTTTCCAGAAATTCCTTATTTTTCAGCTTACATAAGGGTCAAAGCACAGTCGTGTCACGTCAGAGAGCGAAATTTAATTGATTGTCATTCCAACATTTATTTCAATATAAAGTACCTCCTTGTTTTGGACAATCAGTTATGGTCCAACTAAAGCAAAAATGAAATTAAAAATAAAAAAGTGAGTCATTTAGCAACACTAATCTGTCAAATTATCTCTAAAATGTCCCCTCAGAGATATTTCAAATACCATGTTTTGACCTGTAAACTAAATTCCCAAACTATATTCTCGTATCTTTCTGAACATCCTCCACTTTATATCGTCCAGGGTGAACAAGGTCAGACAGGGGTAAGTGGAAGGGCTTGTGGAGATGAGGCGCAGGAATAGGGTGAACAATTGAGTAAAAGAGGGGAAAAAGGTGCTTATGGTTCATTTAATGTACAGCGGGCTGAAACCAAGGGTTATGTTTTTCTATGCGCTCCACAGTCAGACCACCTGTGAACACTTAGATATTAATAGATATGAAAAAAGGTGTGTGTGTGTCTGTGTGTGTGTGTGTGTGTGGTTAAGATAGCTGGGAACTTGCCATTAGTTTGATATTACAATGCTGGAACGCTGGCGCTCTTAACAGGGTAAAACTTGACTTGAAAGTCCTGCCGGCACACAATGGGCAGGCACCATAGCGGTCAAGTTCACAAAGCGTGACTATTCTCAAGGCAGAGCTCCAGGCTTGTTCTTTCATCACCTTAAGTGGAAAACACACTTCTTGAGTGTGTTTTTATGAAGCATTTACATATTTGCACACTTCCTGCCTGAATGGTTTTAAAGAAGTGAGACAGTTTTTGTTTTGTCGAATGCCGTCCAGTGGGTACAACACAGGATGAAATGAGGATATAAAATCATTAAGAAAGCCTCTGTTCTCACTTCACCTGCCAGCATCCATCCAGCAATGCTTCAAACCCAATTTACTGCCTCTAATCCAAATTTCTAGCCAGTCCTAAGATGGCTTTGTTTTGTTTCTGTGGTTTCTCAACATGGGACAAAGATGTTCTCACAGCAGCTCAGAAAGAACTTTAACACCAAGCTCCTTTGAAGCTACGTCTTAAAATCCCCAAAGCAAATTGCTACCATCCACAATCTCCTGATTCCGAATATGGGACTGTGATCAGCGCTTAATCCTCTTTCTGAGCAAACAGGCAGACAGTGAGGCTGGAGGGATAAGCTCTTTGCATTTACATGGTTTCTTTTAAATTTCTCAGTGTTGTGTTCTGCAGTATGAAATCCTTTTAAACATTCACAGCCACTGGTAAAGGTCTCACAGAGCTGCCATTGTCCATTGATTTAGAGCTGAAAAAGAAAAAAAAAAGGAATAACTGTGTGTCTGAAAAGTGAAATAGTAGTGAAGATAACTATTCCCTTCAGCACTGAATGAACTTGGTCACATGGAATTTACAGTGACTAAATTTTTTTGCATAATCAACAGGAAAATGAAACTTTGTGCTGAAAAAACAACACCCTGGTCCATCTGGCAAGTTAGCGTATGATCCTGAGTCACCAACAGTAAAATAAACTGCTACATGGACCTGCGTGCAGAAGGCTTCTGGATGGTCTTCCATTCAGTCACGCAACGGGTGGTGGTCAGTTTACAAATAATGACAGCTGTGCAAGTTTTGATAAATAAAATTTTGCCTCTTACGCTGTTTATTTGATTTGCCAAAAGTGTGTCCAGCTGTCCACACGCACTTCCAAGCCAGTTTTCGTCAGCACACACTAAGATTTCATTTCATTTTAGGCCATGATCTCGACTTCCTTTCCATGGAAACTGCGGCCAGTGCAAACAAGTCTCTCCTTAATTCATAGCAATAAGTAATTTACAACTCACCTCTTCCCCACAGCCACCCACCAACACACATACCGTAAAGAAGTTACAAATGACCTGCGTGTTACCGCATTGTGTGGGCTGTGAATGACTCCACACGGCTGAGGTGTCTGATGTGTTGGTGAGCGTCGGACCAGCTTTCCAGAGACCCTGAGTCATGGTCAGTGGCTGATCCAATTATTTTCCTTGTTCCAACCATGAAAGGACTTCTCACTTTTTTTGACCAGATGAAGACTTTTCTTGAAGCCTTAATGTTACACTCATCTGGTATACCTAATGTGATTTAAATATCGAAGCACAGCTACTTATAACGGCAACGGTGACAAGAGAATGGACAAGAGTTAAGCGCACTGTTTGGTTTACTCCAGTCTAACATAGATTGTAGGTAAGAAGGGATTTTTGGCCAGCTCTTTGAAGCTAGGAGTTTACATTTAGGCCGTCACCATGTAGGCTCCTGGAAACAGATGTGATCATATTTGGATACAAGGACTGAGCTGTGGAAGTGCATGTGGTGATAAATAAGCTAAGGCTAAATGCTAGCTTACAGGCACAGTAAATTGATGAAACATTTGTGTAAAGTCATTCAGCCACGAGAGCTTTCTATTCACCCTGATCTCATTGAGAGAAAAAAATTTAAAGATTGAACACCAAAATACTTAATAAAGACCCAAAATAAACCAAGACCACAATGACTCCTAAGAAAATTTGTTTAATGCATATATTCTTTGATGTAAGTCAATTAGAGCTTTGACTTTTTGGAGCAGTATCTACTGGATATCAGAAATATTGAACTGTCCACCCACTGGCCAACCAACTAATCCACATTTGTCTTCATGTCAAATGGATTTTCAACCACATTTTTCCAGTAAAACAGTTAAACAAATCTTATTTTTAAAAAAAGAGAAAGAGAGAGAGAGGGAGAAGTGTCATTACTGTGATTTGTGATGGTCTACTTATAATTGATTGTATTCATTTGTATCTTTTATCATTTCCATGCTGAACAGTGATGTGTGGGGAAGTGTTGCATTTATACTCAAAAATACAACTACTTAAGAACATAGTTGTATCACAACATAATTATTAATGTTCTAAATGTACCTTTGTGTGTGGTTAATTGTTAACCTGCGTCTGAACAGCTGGTTTACAGAAACTGCATTCCTCCAGTAAAGTTTCCATACAAAAATGCTAAATTGTACTTCTACAGTGACGTAAGCCAGATAAAATAAGTGAAATATATGCAAGTATGAGTGAGTGTGAGAGTATTTAGTGCTTTGTGACTGGGATATTTGAGAACTGCAATCTTTCTTTTTTTTAGTTTTGAGGTATTAGTACTTCTTGAACATGATGATACACTTTCATGCCTATTTTATATTGGTGAGTTTTTTTTTTCCTGATTGGAGTGTGAAAATATTTACAATGGTCATAGTAAGACATTCAAGCACTTGCAACACAAAGTTACTTTCCCCTCTGTTGTTCTAGTACAAGATAAGATAATAAGACTGCTTAAGGCCCCGTCCACACGGATACGGATTTGCGTGAATTCGTCTCCGAATCTTAGCGAATTGGCCTTTCGTAAAAATGGATACGGCGGAAACGGTATCCCAATACGATACTTTTGGAATTCGGGTCCCAGAGTGGGACGAT
>JAQQZY010000006.1:4661199-4679519 GCA_030068375.1 Ostorhinchus rueppellii
GTTCCTCGTCCTTGTTGGGCCTTTGTTGCCTGAGACATTCACTTAGCAACTTGTCACTATATATATATATATATATTTATTTATTTATTTATTTATTTATTTATTTATTTTTTTTTTTTTTAACTTTATGCCCACTTTCGACAAGCTAAGAAATGTTAAAACCATATACAGTACATGGCTGAAACGTAATATTTTATCAACAAAAATTAAAATGCAGGAGCAGCACCACCCCCACACACACACACACACCTCAAAATGGTTTGATCCACCCCGCCCCTCCCACCTTTACCTGAATCAGAGGCTCAGAGCAACGCGCCGCCTTCCAAACTTTACCTGGCTTAAACCAGGATGTGACACATTTCTTAACTTCTACTATTCAATACCAAGAAATTATTATTTTCACCAGAATTTATTTTTGCTGCATTGACATGTAAGTCACTGTTTATGTGTATAGGTAGGGGTTGGCTGATGTTTTTTCTATCTAGGATATGTTCCAGGTGGTCAGTGAACCTTTACCCTCTGTTTGAATTAGAGTGAGAGAAGCTGGTGTTGTGTCGTGTGCATGTGTTCATATTAACGGCAAGACAGACAACCATCCAGCCTCATCATAGACAGAAGATTGATTTGAAAATAATAATTATCATAGAAATTATGTGTTCTCCCCACGTTAAATGCTTTCTAGAGGCACACGTACACTTAATATACATGACATATATACTCATTCTAAACAGGACACAAGTTAATTTTTATTTATGTTTGCATTGTTTAATACAGACAAGAAGGAAAAAGGCAGAGACAAACACTGAAAAAGTCAATTTCTGTTCATATATTTTACATGTTGTGGATTGCATTTCAAGTAGAAGTCCAAAAAATAAGTCCAGGTCCATTTCCAGTCTATTCCTCTTTTACTGTGGCTCAGTATTTAAATAATTTTGATCAGATGTGATGGTTTAGTTTCAGAGTTTCCCCTACTCAAAAATGTTCTGCTTTACTTTCACAAATGTGGGAATGATGGTCCAAAACTACACCAAATGTGCATTTCAACTATTTAACAAAAAACTCTTATTGTATAACACCGTATCTACATGCATTATTTGGTCTAACTCATAAGGAATTCAATCACATATGCTCAAAGCAGAGTTGTGATTTATCAAACATTCATCTCTTCAAAGTAGCTGGTGTTCCATCTCAAGTTGATATTACAAATTGAAGTATTCACCAAAGTACAAAAGCTCAAGAATGTTTATTTATCCACAAATGTACGCCTATTACAATTCATTCATTCATTTTTATTTCTTTGTCATTTTTTAAATTGTGTCCCCAAAAAATCATCTGGTACTTCACCAGAGCAAAAAAATAAATAAATGTGCGTGTTTCAGGAAGAAAATAATATACATGACACATAGTCCGTGTGTTACTGTGGACTGGCCAGATGCACTCCCACTTTCAATGGTAAGTCTGCAACAGAAATGTCTGGACAAACAGGGAAAAACTAACTAGATTCAAGCATTACAATGACCAAACTGTAAGCAAAAGATCAGAACAAGCAAAGGGAACAGGAGGGCATTAAAAGTCAAAGTCTGTTTCTGACCCTTCAGTTTAAGAGCACAAAGAACACAGAACAGGTTGGAATATTGAACAAACTGTTTTCTTTGTGGTCATGTCCAGGATATTGAACACAGAGATTTGTCTGATGTTTTTCATGTATTGAGGACCGACACACTGACTTGTCAGTGACAAGGACATAAAATGCAGTTTTACAAGACGTGTGGGATCATGGACAAGTCAACCATCTCTGTACTGACAGCCAGCTGCAGTTGCATGGCTGGGTAAGTGTTGTTTAATGTACATACTGATATGAAATGGGCACTGCAGAGCCCAGAATTCTGGATGATTTCATCAGTCCAGTGTGTCCATTTAATGGCTTCAACCATAAGCATCTACGGTTTGCCTAAAAAAGCGTCTTTAACGATGGTATTGTGGAAAAGTGAAAGTTGTTTTTTTTTTCTAAGTATTTCTATTCTGACAACCTACAGCACAAGACATGTTTCCTTCTCTTTGCTCTCTATTTTCTCTGATCTCTCAATTTACCTCTGTCGATATACAAGCAGGACAGATCTGTGTGCATCAGCGCTGCCCACCCAGGTCAAGTACTCTGGACCGTTTCTATGGAACGCTGTACATTACTGTAAACATACAATTAGAAGTTGATGTGGGATTTTAACTCTGATGTCTACATTTCAGTGAATCACACTAGTACAAATGATGGTAAAGACTGTGCTTTCAAGTTTTATCTCAGACAGGTGTAGTGAAACAGATACTTTTATTACCTCTGCCAAAGAGGTTATGTTTTCATCGGCACTGGTTTGTCTGTTTGTCTGTCTGTCTGTTAGCAACATAACTCAAAAAGTTATTGACAGATTTTGATGAATTTTTCAGGATATGTCCGCTCTGGGTCAAGGAAGAGATGATTAAATGTTGAAGGTGATCCGGATCACCGTCTGGATCCAGGAATTTTTTAAAGGGATTCTTTACCAGTGCAACAGGGCATGGTGGACCAGAGTTGATTATGAGGTCATTCAGCACCATCTAGTGGAGGAAAGTACAAACACTACCTTAAAAAAAAAAAAAAAATACAAACACTATCTTGGCGGAGGTCTGCACTCTGAGTGCTTTTCGAGTTTCATTTCTATTTTATGGCCACTCCAATTGTCTCCACATGACATTAAGCAGGTTTCATTTCCACACACATACACAGTAGACTTGAACCTATTCTGCCCCTATTGCATACTATGATATGTTGAGTTTTCTGTACTTGCAGCATGTACAGTTCAGAGCATGGATGTATTCTCCACTATTTCTTTTGAAGCCGAGTTGCATGGGATGTTTTAACACCTGCAATCTGAATCAAAGTGGTTTTCCGTTTATGGTCAAATTTGGATCAGCTCAGTTTTGCTTTCACACTGAAATGTTGGGAACAGTGTAATAAATCCTGCTGTCATGTACATGTAGTACATGTGCTGCATCTCCTTTTTTAGTCGATGTCATAATGATAGCTGCATGTTGTTAATTTATCTCTCTTTAAACTTCTTCCATCTTTGTTTGTTTCTGTTCTTTAGTTTATCGGCAACGATAGTCTAACGTAACTTCCTGCAACTGTTTCAATCATCGAAACTGTCCAAGAATTTTCACACTGTCTGGGATTCTTTTGAAGTTATTAAATACAGTTAACAAACCAGATAACAGCCTAAAGTTTCAGCCTACACATATTCAATATATTTTTGTATATTGGAAGTTTGCATGTTTTATCTTTCATTTGTAATGACGTGTGATTATTTGTTTTCATGTCCATGTGCGTTGTTTAAGCTACAAATTACACAAATAAACAGAAGTTTGTGATGATTTCTTACGAAAATGCACATACATAAAAGTAACTACGTTGGAATTGTATAAATTGAAGCAAAACTTTGAAAATTCAGTGTTGAACAAATTCATTTCATTAGCTGTACACTGACATAGAACTAATAAACAGTAGTAATCCTTTACTGTCCTAAAAACGCAATTGTAGAGCAGATTATTGGAAGTTGATTTACTAAAAAGTGAGACCAAGGAATCCAGATGAATGTTCTGCCAAGAGTACTGACTGTTCCAGCTCAAAGTACACAGCACTTGAATGCAAAGCAAGAACATAAACATGGAGTGAGGTTCAAGTGTGCATAAAACCCGACATGTTCCCCATCACATCCCTGCAGGAGAGGCTGACACACAATAGCAGAACGGTTCATCCAGAGCAGAGCTCCACACATCACAGACCCTTTTGTTTACTGCTTTTACCGCCCAAACAGACCAAACAACGTTATGTAGAGGAGGCCCCTGCATTCAGGAACGATTAATAACTATTGAGCATGTTTGGTTTCCTGTGGTCCAGACACTGATAGGGAAGGCAGGCAGACAAAGAGGAGACACATTAAAGCCAGCAAGTAAGGTCAGTTTACTCCAGTCAATGACTTAAGTGGACAGCAATGGCCTTGTAATACAGTCTGGCCTTTCTTTCACAGCCTCTCTGAGCAGACATGGCAGGTACAGCCAAGAAGATGCAAGAGCTGTGTTGTAAACAATTTTCCTGCGTGGATCTTCAAATGAAGGGCCTCACATCACGTTTTGATAAAAGCAGTTCAGTCAAAAAGCAAAAGAGTGAAAGAAGTGCACTGTAGTGAGTCCTGGTGGCTGCTAGGGCATTAACAGAAAAGTCAGTTTGTTGATGCATCGATGTCTGTGGCACAAGTCCACATTACTTTGGAGTCAACTTCATTCAGCCCATGTCAATACTCTCACCTTTCTACATGAAAACACAGAGCACAAGGTAGTGATGTGCAGATCAGCGGACCTGGGTGGGGTTGGTGCAGGTCCAAAAAATGTCACTTTATTTGCAGGGTGAGTCAAATAATTCCACAAAAGCAGGTTGGAAAAAAAAAAAAAAAAAAAACTCGACCAGCGCATCACTAGTGAAGGAAGACGACGACACAGAGTAGCATTGAACTGACTGATCTAGAAAAACTCTGGTCTAAGTAATGTTCTGTGAACCATGGAAACACCAATACTGAATAATACTGGATTATTCTGTTCATTTATTTCATGAACACAATGTGCTCTTTTGTCAAACTGTGTGTCTTGGCTGCTGCTGTCTGAACCTTTTTCCACTTCGTGTTGTTCACTTAAATTTCAAAGAAAATTCAAGGTGTTGGCCTGTGTTTTGTTTTAGTTAAATGTTCGAAATGAACTGTTGATGCTTGCATCTGTACAGTTCTTTATTCTGCTCTTTACTGGACATTATTAATGTTCCAGTGAACATTAGTACTACAGTAGTTGCTCATTGTTGAGCAGCTGCGTGTCCATGGTGTTCCTCCGCTGTCAATGTGATGACGTCATTATACAACAAGTCAACTCGACTTTGACTTTATTGACAAATAAATTGATCTGAAAAAATCTGAAGTGACTAATGCCGTAGTGGCTGGTGGTATTCTGACCAGTGATGTTCTTGGTGTTTATTTGATTTGAGTGACACCGGCATGACTCAGTGATCATATTTGGCAGTGTTATTGAGGTTATTTGTTTGCCATACTGCACACGGTACAGAGCTCTGGCATTTGGTTTAGAACATCAGAAATAATGTTGTTTTATCAAGAAACATTTTACATTCTTTCCACATCTGAACATAACCTATTTTTTTACTTAGAAGAAAAAAGTTGCAAAGTAGAAATCGTCAAATAGAAGACGGGCGTCATCTTTCCCTCACCAAAAAAAATAAAAAATCAGGACCAACCACTGGAACCAGGATTGGGGATGAAATAAGCCCCCCAGCTGTCCAATCTGGGCCATTCGTCCACTAATAATCACTTTCATATATCATTAGAAAACATTATTTACTCATTACAAAGGGCACAGAGGCCTCATTCTTAACTTGCTTGCTTTTTATCCAAATAAAAATTCCAGACTTTTTCAAAACCACTATTATTTTCCCTCAAGACCTTGGCTTGATGTACTGCTATACTTGTGTGCCTACATTTTTGGTTGACATTGTACCTGTTGTGTGGAGGAGAAAAGTTCATTTTAATAAATGTATGAATGAATGAATGCATAATTTGTAGTAAATTATGTTTTACTGACAGAAGTGAGTATACACTAAAACTTGATTATGAGAGAAACTTTTTTCCATATTTTACGACTTTCACACAAAATTCAAGACTTTTCAAGGTCTGGAAAACAACATCCACACTTTTTTAAGACTTTCAAGACCTGCACAACCTCCCTGTACACCTGCATGAACTGTGGGTACATTAGACATAGTTGTCCACAGAGACAGAACTCTTTTTTTTTTTTACAGCTTTTCTGTGTTTTTGTGTATATGTTGTGGCACAATAATGGACTGCACTTCTATCAGGCTTTTCAAGGCCCTCCATTATTCATTCTGGTGATGATTGTGCTTAACACTGGCTGTGCCCTGAGGCAGGCAGGAAGTGGGATCATGCCAAACAGCCCCTTCAGCCACCACCAAACATTCACACTCCACTGACACTGGAGCCAAAGTGAGTGAGGCATCTTGCTCAAGGACACAATGGCACAGACTGGGATTTGAACCACCAACCCCTTGGTTACTGGACAATCAGCTCTACCTCCTACCGCCCCTACAGTTTATATTATGGTCTTCTTTAGGATCTTTTAATGTTTTATTTGCAATCTGTTTTTTTATTATCATTATTATTATAAACACTTAATAAACATCTTTTAAAGGGTACTCTGCTATAAATAAAATATGTTTGAGTTGATCACTTCCATAGACTGCCTTTTCCTGCTGAGAGACGTCACTGCTCGGGGTGGTAACAATTGGAAAACCTGACATGAAGTGATTGGGAGGAACAGCCTGACTGAATATCCATTAGATTATTATTCAAAGAAAAAAAGTCATAAAAATAGGTCTCAAAGCAATAATCAACTGAATTACAATTTAAGATGTGGATTGAACCATGGTTTGCTGATAACTTCTATCATACAGCAAGACTTAAAAATTCCTTACTTGTAACAAAGAACTTCTTCGTAAAAGAGCAGCTGTCAAACGCCGCAATCTTCTCCTGGAGGCTGACGACCAATATGCTAAAAAAGATAATTGAGAGTTTGAATTATGAAAACAATATTCAACATACACAGAAGAGTATTAGAGAAAAGCTGAAACTCACTGTTTGTTGCAGTGGAGATCATAGATGGGCGTCTTGAACTGAATTGATTTGACCATTTCCCCTGTCCGTAGAGAGTACAGGTCAGCGCAGCAGTACGGGGGGCTAGAACTGAAAGCACAGTACAACAAATATAAATACTCACTGTGTACATTACATATGGCCTTTGATTAACAAGTGACTCACTGAGCGTGCACCATGTAAAATACCATACATCATTAGGAATGATGAAGATCATAAAATATGCAATACAATGTTCACGGGCGTTGTGTCTGAATGTAGAAAATCTCCATCAAACTTCCTATAATAGAGTAAAACTGAAGCTTATGGAGGTATTTTTGGCACCCAATCAGGAATTATGAAATCCCTTATAAAAAATGAAGAGCACCAGCTCTAAGATTATAAGATTAGATTTTTTTTTTTTACCTGTGCAAAGTAATATCACTCATTTCACATAAATAAAACAAAACAAGATGACCAATTATTTAGCTAACAGAGAGATGTTCTGAGGAAAACACATTTTGTTTTTTTTTCCATTTATTCCAAGCCTTTCAACTATTAAGACATATCTTATTCCAGCAAAAAACGTAATAATAATAATAATAATAATAATAATAATAATAATAATAGATTAGATTTCCATAGTGCTTTTAATTTTTTTATTTCATTTTATTCATTCGCTCTCACATTCACACTCATCATACTGTATCAGCTTCAGACCTCTGCAGTTTTGTTTTGCTGTTGCCTTGTTTCCATCTCTCCCTGAAAGTCATCAAATGACCTAACGTTAACCTCCGGATGGTAGCAGAAAGAGCAACAATCGGATTAAGTATTTACATGGCTAATATTTTCCATCTGATCAGATTATCAAAAGCCACTCTCACTCTGATAAAAACTTAAAAGTATTATTATTATTATTATTATTATTATTATTATTATTATTATTATTATTATTATGTTTTCACTCATGGTAATGTTATTGAAAACATTAAATAAATGTAGCATGACAGATACAAACTCATATCACTTTATCATTAACAGATTTTTCTTTCGTTCAGTTAATGAAAAACAGTGTTTATGGAAAAATCTAAATTTTTACTAAATCAGTTTTACCTGATGAGTAATAATTGTATCTCTAATGTCTTTTTAGCCGACACAGAGGCTACAGTAACAACTATCTTTTCTCATTTTCTGTGGCTAGCATTATAATGACTCCATTTTTTATTTTTAAATGACTGAGTAATTTGTAAAAACAGATGTTGATTTTAGGCTGAGAAACAAAACTAATACAGAAGAACCTTTACGGGGGCAAGTTTAATTTTACACCAGTGATTTCAGGAAGATGTCAGGAAGCCTTTGACAACCAAGTACAACATCTGTCAAACATTTGTTTTTGTAAGTAGGTCCTTTCTGTTCTGTACAATTTGACACTTAACAAAATGTTCAGTGCAGTCAACCACTCAATTTTTCATTTTGGCAAAGTTCATTTAAAGAAATCCACAGTAATCAGACAGTTCTGAGTGGAGAAAGAGACTGCAAAGTTTTCTACATCACACATTGAGGCATACAGCCACTCTTGCTTTAACAACATCTACACTGTTTATCTCAGCAGCTTTCCAGATTATTCATATGGCGTTTGTTTCCAACAAGTCTCACAGGGTCATCCCTCTGAGGGTCCACACAGAAAGGGAGTAAGTAAAATCAAGGGCAAAAGGGGAAATGCTTTGTCATGCAACACATTTAGTAGAAGCTTTTCTATCAACACAACAAAGACAAGGGGGTTACACGAGGGAGGCTTTCCAACAGCAGGCAGCGGCTGCTGGCAAAGGAAAATTCAGACATAAATCTTAATCAAGCCCGACTCCCACCACTCCAGCAGCAGCACTACCCCGTCCCCTGTGCCCCTTCCCTCTCCGTCTCTCTGGCTCTTTCTCTGTCTGACAGAAGCCCTTCGATTCTCCGTCACCCTTGGCAAAGGCCTGTGGTGCTGCTCTGGCTGAGAGTCCAGGGGTGAAATGTGGTGTTAGTTTTGTTTCTTGAGCCTTGGACTAAGTGCCTTCAACAGTGTATTTAGTCTGCTTGTGCATACTGAGTGTAGTTGTGTGCTTCATCAGCCTCAGTATGGGCAGTCTGAAGACAAACAGGAGGCAGAGGCCAGATCTTAAAAGTTACAATGTGGGCCAAAGAACACTTCACCTTACCTGTAAACAATAAAGAAAATAAATAGTAGTCTAAGCAGAACGTAACACTATAAAATAACAAAAAGTCTGCACGGTTAGAAAGGAAGACTAAAATGAAAGTGACAAAAACATAATTCGATAAACTTCATTTACTGAAACTATAAGCTATTATACATGTGATAACATTTAACAAAAATAATAAAAAGGGACATCCAAGAGTGTCAGTGTGCATTTTGTGAAAAATAAGAAGCAGAAGACAAAGAAGAACAAGAAAATGCACTATTAATATGCAGAGACAGAAAAATAATGGCAAAACACATTTAGAAATGCTTCTTATAAAGTATGGGAAGACTATGCTGAAGCATTCTTACAGACCAGAGCCAATACAACACTCCATTAGGAAAAAAAAGTTTTGGCTGTCCATTGAAAAGTCATTGAGAGAATCCTGGACATTATTCAAATAACAAGCTCATAATGGGAAAACATCATGCATTACAAGACACAGATGACCTCAGTCATGTTGAATATCCCTGCAGCATACCCTGTTCAACTGACCAACTCAACCAAATCATTACTTTTACTCATTCTCTTCTTGGAGGAAAAAGATCTGCTTCTTCCATTCCTAAATCTGAAATACAGACTGGATGAAAAGGAAAACAGTGTGGAATATTTGCCGTTTAAGAATGTATGTTAAACCGCAGAGCAGCAAACGACAACCTAAAATGCCGTGTTATAATTCTGTAACATGGTCTTATTTTGTGATCAGTGAGTCATAAGTAAGGGTTTAATTTACTGCAAATCCATCTCATCATTGAACTGAAATTTAGAAAAATAGACAAAAGAAGCTCAAAACATGGGCTAATATCCAGTTTGACTACTTTTAGTATTTGAGCATTTTATAGGAGAAATCAAAATATAAGCATAACAAACACCTATAAACATTTTGTCTTGTTCTGTTTCTTTGACTAAAAAAAAAGAAAAAAAAAAATCAATCAGATATCACAGTCAGGGAATTTTCCCAAACACAAAATGCTTTAATGGGAAGACATATTGTAGAATGGAAAAGGAGAACTACAGAGGAGGGATTCCTCTACTTAGTTGAACAGACAGTGTAATAGGTGTGGTGTATACAGGTATATGGTTAACAATTCTATATAGGAAATCTGTACATCTTAAGTTAGACACATTACATTGTAATCACTCTGTTAATATACCTATTGATTTTCATAAATGTGGATTTATCTTCTCCTCGTGTAATGCTCTTCTCTTGGTTGAGTAATGTATGATCTCAAACCTGAAGCTTGAACTTCAGGTTTAAGGTCTGAACTAAGCTACCCTTTGAGCATATTTCATCATATGGCTCATTTCACACATCTTCCGCCTGTGTTTCTATGGTGACATGCCTTCCAAATATTGAGTCTTTTTTCTTCAGTTTGACAGTAAAAAAAACAAACATTGTTAACATCCGCACATTGCTGTTTGTAGAAGCTGATTTGTATGTTCAGTCCTGGCTGATGAGGAGTTAGTAGAACAAGGACTGGTGAGTAGTAATGGGTTCTAAGACAAACAAATCACAGAGTTAAGGTTTTCCACACTTTTAGGGGCCAAAGAGCAACTCCAGCATCAATGTCATACATACTTTTGTAAACTTAATGAGCATGTACACCAAGCATGAAGAATGTTGTAATTAAGGTGTGTTTGTATGTTTGTGTAAGTGTGTATGTGTGTACGTGTGTGTGTGTTCACTGCTCTACAAATAAACACATACACATATATGACAAGGTTAAAGGTGCCTGTATTAGGGGTTTGTGTTCTATATGTATTATTACTGCATAATATGAAGAAACCTGCAATGTGCATAAACACTGATCAATGTCAATAACTTATTATTATTATTATTATTATTATTATCATTATTATTATTATAAATTAGATTTGTATAGTGTCAGTCAAAGCGCTACATCTGTAGCCACAGCTGTTCTGGGGGAGACTTACAACAATAAGGCTGCCAATCCATGGCACAGGCCTCTCTAACCACCATCAAACATTCAATCACATTCATGAATATGAGTAACACTGGAGGGAAGGTGAGTGGAGTGTCTTGTCCCAGGACACAATGGCACATGACTGGGATGGAGCAGGATTTGAATTGCTGACACTGTGGTTATTGGACAACCTGCTGAGCCACAGCTGCCCACAAACATACAGCCATCCACAACTTAACTCCCAGTCACTAGCAGATTGACACCAGTCAGTGTGAGGGGAAGCAGACAGCTGTCTGGGACTCCATCAGAGCCAACAGTGAAAGCATGCATAGAAACATTGTTCTTATTCACTGAGATTTAGGCTTACTTAACTGTTATAGTAATAATATACATATTA
This sequence comes from Ostorhinchus rueppellii, assembly GCA_030068375.1. Lineage (NCBI taxonomy): Eukaryota > Metazoa > Chordata > Actinopteri > Kurtiformes > Apogonidae > Ostorhinchus > Ostorhinchus rueppellii. The sequence continues at coordinate 4,672,493 of JAQQZY010000006.1, forward strand.
AAAGATGTCCATTGTAGTCAGTTATGTTGGTACTTATCAATTGTATAAAACATGTAAGAGAGCTTCTGTAAAGAATGTTAACCACCCACAGACATGCAACACAAAACTAATCCCTAGAAAGAGGTACTCACAGGGTACAGAAAGGCATAACACTGGAATTATTCTTCACCATTATGAAGTGTCACTGAAAAGCATGATCATAAAATCCTAGGTTAGTGATCATAGAGTATTTTCAGTGTCTAATAATATTTTTACTTAGGGACAGAATCTGAATACTCCTAACACTTCTGTAGATGCAGAACCACAACAGTGGTACAAACAAGTCTACATCACCTGATGATAAAGTCATCATACACCTCTAGTAACACACATACAGGTTTTAACAATAGAAATGATTTTTTTTTTCTTAACAGACGGGAAAAAACACCCAAAGATCTAAGAAGAAACGATGGCTGCAGCAATAACCGACAACTATCCTGAGGACTGATACTTGAGCCAAACCAACAGGGACTGTATTGTATGTATGACACTTACTACACTTATCCAGTGTATGTCTGTTTCCTAAACGAGTGGATGGACAACAACAGCGCCAAGTCAGCCCTCAGATGTTTAAGTCTTAGCCAGGAAACAAAATACTGTCCCAGGCCTGTGCATGTGTCATTCTTTTTGTAACAGCGCCTTCCTTGGTCCAGTCTCTGTGAATGCTTACTGCAGGAGATGAAAGAGGTGTCAAAGTAAAAAGAAAAGTTTACACAAATTCCTGACTCAGTTTTCCATCTTAATCAGGCAGGTTGGATAGTTGACGGCGCCGTCAACATTTCAAAGGACCTCATGCTACGAGGATGACTACCATTACCAATCAAGAGTACAGGCATTAAGATTAATACAAAAATTTCACTCGATGATAATTTACTTTCAGGCGGCTGCATCATCGATTTCAGCATTAACAGAGTCCGATCAATCCAATTCAAAGCTCTATCCCGAAAAATGGGCCTCTGGAATTGATTCAAAGGGACAATGATAACCCACTATTATAGAATCAAAATGGCACAGGGTTCAATTGTTTTGCTTTTGCAGTATTTTAACAAATGACCCAGTTCTAATGGAGGCAATGCGGGGTCAGATGTAATAAGATTTCCTGATGGCGGGGACGTTGGGGCGTAGGTTGAAAGCAAGGCTAAATCACAATTATCGTTATGGATCATGGCGGGATGTCAGTCCTTGCACATGTTAAGGTGACGCCGAGCACCATTCCCCAGCTCAGTAACAGGCCTATTATGATGGCCCTATTAGATCAATGTGTCAATTACTATTACTCAAACTGGCCCTTGGGTCTGAAAGGATACAAAATGAGGGAGATAGAGGGAAGGAGGCTTGGCTCATTTACTTCCTCTGATAGGACAAGAAGCTACGCCAGAAATTAAGGAGGAAATGGAGTGGCCCTGCCAGCTACAATGCAAACTGAAAACACAGGACTGTAATAAAATATGACCAAAGAAACAATGAAAAACTACATTTTAAATATCAACTGTCACTGCAAGATGGAAAGCCATAAAAATTACACTGAAGACCAATCAAATGTAAATTAATTAGTATAAAACTTAAACATCAAAATTCTTATTTTGCTCATTTTACCAAAACAAAATCATTGTGGACATTGCAGATAAACTTTTTAAGACAATTTTCAAAATACAGCAAGGAGTCTTACTCCGAACAATAATAAAATATGTAATAGAAGTCCCAGAAATTCATGGGAGATGGTTTTACCACCACTGATAATGAAAATCTATCACAGCTCAGGAAGAAATCACACTGGCATTGTGTTAAATCACATTTACTTATATTTGTGATACTATAATTATAGAATTATACAATGTGTTCAATTTTATTTACATTACATTTAATGACATATATCCATGTAATGTCATTTCAAGTTAACAAGAAAGAGGGTGCTGCTACTAAAGGTTACCAAATGAATGGGTCCTTACACTGCATCAATTTTCACATTTCTCTAAATGTTGCTGAAAAAAAAAAAAACAGATAGAAAGTAAATATACAAGTCACACAGGCTATAAACATTATAATCATTTCAAAGAAACCATACATACAGCAGCAGGTGTCTAATTTTGTTCACACTAAGGGGTCTGCAAGGTTGTTACAGGTCATTAGGATGGAATTCTTGAATGTATCCAGTCAGTTTTGCACTAATGTTCGAACACCATGGTCATTGGACTGACTAAAGACAACAATGAGTCAACATCTAAGGAAGAGGTCTGACATCTGTGGTGATGGCATGTGGACAATAACCTGGACCTAAACACATCCAAAATCCAAGGAGATAGTAATGGACTTCAGGAGATCCAAACAAACTGAGCACTCCCCCCGAAATATCAATGGAGACGGGGTAGAGAGGGTGGAGAGCTTTAGGTTCCTTGGAGTCCACATCTCAGCCAACTTCACCTGGTCCATGAACATGTCTTACCAGGTGGGGAAGGCACAACAGACACTATAGTTCCTCAGGAAGCTCCATCAGACCAGCCTACCCTGAACCCTGTTAATCAACTTCTACCACTCCACCATCCAGAGCCTCCTGACCTACTGCTGTATAATGTGGTTCAGCTGCTGTACTTCAGAGGACAGGATGGACCTGTAGCCAGTGAGAGCAGCAGAGCGGGTGACTGGGACAGTCCTAACCCCACCCAGTGACATATACAGTGACAGACTCCAGCAGAAAGCCAGCAAAAATCATCAAAGACCCCTCACACCCTGGCCCTTCAATGTCCTTGATCCATCCATCTATCCATCCATCCATCCATCCATCCATCCATCCATGTGAATACTGATCATTAGAATATGAGCAGTGGTGCTGAAAAACTTCAAAACAGAAAATAACAGTCTCTAGTTATAACAGAAGAGTTCCAAAAGTGGACTGGACAAGAAAGACCTTGACGTAAAAGAGGTCTAGGAAAGTTGTTTTTTTTTTCATCCTAAATGTCAGGTTAATAAATTGCCTGCTATTAATCCAGTGTCCACACACCTTCTGAATGCATGTCCTGGTGAACAGCCATAAAAGTAAAGTCTAGCTGTGAGGGTTACTTCATCTCTGTGTTGTTCTGAACCGTATCTGGAAAACCTCCTCACCCTAACCAGCTACAGTACGTGTGACTTTTAATTTTAGATTTACTTTACAATGGTCATTAAGAACCATTATACAGGGCGCATGTCTCATTATTGTGCCACCATTATTAATCTAGTCTGTACTTCCTCTTTGATGAAATACACTGACATCTGTTATTTTAATTTTCCAAGCTGTGCTTATTCTGTGATCATTTTCCCTCTGGCTGAAGAATCTGCACACTTTCAGTGTACCCGCATCTTTTTTATGAATGTGAACCAAACCAGGGGATCAAAACCACAAGATTTCATGTGGTTGTGGAAAGCAGAGATGGAAACCTGAGGGTGAATTAAAAAGCAGGCAAATAAATTCATTTACAAGGAAGGGGGACGTCACCACATTTCCAAATGGTGCAAAGTTTTACAAGCTCCCCAAATACGAACAACAATTACACGCTGTGGAAATGCTAAACAAATACAACCTCGGTTCAGGAAATCGAGGTTGGCTCTGCTGAACGGGAGAAGCCTGACGCTCTAAGTGGAGACTGCTAAAAATGGTATTTCCACTGGGATTCAACTGATATGGGCTTTTGATTTCTGAAGCCAGAAATTTTAGATGATGATTGCCAATATACAGCAGATACATGTTGGCAGATACAATATACAATATCTGCCAACGTTCAACAAAGACCAGAATTTTATTCCTGGCAAGATATAAAGGTCTCAGCTTTCAAACAATGTGACAAACTCTGCACTGCAGCAAAGAGGCAAACAACGGCGCTGTATATTATCCAGATCCTGTACATCAGTGTAACCCCAACTTCCAAATGTAAAATTAATGACAGACTGCTTTCAGACGAATGGCTCGTGCAACACGTTGTGCTGTTTAGATCAACTCAAATACTGAGTGGACTTTATGCTAATTGTTAACAGCTTATCCTAAATATTAAAAAACAAATCCTATGTCAATGTTCTGCCACAACCACAAGAAGACATAAGTGTTTCAGTCGTTCAAAATAAACAAAAGGTTGGAAGTGTTTATTTTCTCTATAAATATTTTACTCTGGATCTGCCACTAATAGCTTTATTACTGACTAATTAATTTAGATTTCTTTAAAACATCAGATTCTAATTGCAATAATCATTACTGATTTTCTAATGCAAAGCTGATGTGCTTCAATTAGTTCTGTAATTTAACAGTCTAGAGTTGAAATATTTCCTTTGCGGTTATTTCAGAAAGAAAAAAATTCACCGGCAATATTTCGCCAGATTAGTGTCTTTGATTTGATTTTTTTTTTTTTTTTTGATGTTCTGTTTTTTTTTTTTGTTTTTAAAACGGCACATTTTTGCCACCTACTTTTAAAAAAAAGGAGGCGGCAAAAACATGACAAAATACTAATCACTATACATTAAGTTTAGATATACTGCAGTCCAGGTAGACTGTACAGTATTTATTACACTAGTATTATTTGTAATATGCCTTTGTTCATTAAAAGATAAAGAAATAAACGATCAGTGTTTACCGGGGATTTTGAACCACCTTTTTCATACCACTTACTGTAGCTGTGAATCTTTTGTCGAACCAGGTGACCTGAAAGCAATTCTAGGTTTGTTGGAAGTTTCTTCCTGACACAGACTTCACATAAAAATGGATTTCAAACAGCAAGCCAGTGGTGCACTGGTGGCCAAAACGTGACCTGTTGTATATTTTGGATTCAGGCTAAGGGAAACCAAACAGAGAGGTTACTGTTCAAAATGCAAGTCACTACACCATGTGGCACCACTACAAATTTGTATCAGCACCTTAAACAAGACAAAGTAAGATGAATACATGACAGTGAAATCCCAAACCATTAAAGAAACAGCCTCTCATCCAAACAAAACACAATTACAGATGTGTTTGCAAATGTTATGGTATGCAAGTCTCCACAGAGATATAAAGAAATCACCATCTCCGTGAAGCAATTTTAATAAAAATGTGCTTTTTAAAATTTTACTTTGTTGGGAAGATTGAGACTTTTTTTTTTTTTCAAAAACTATGTGTATATGATATGTGATGAATGTGATCCAAAGGGTTTGAGAAGAAACTATTCAGGGTTCTCCACAGACGATGGAACAACAGTGCTGCGCCAGTATACTGCTAGCTCAGTGCCGCTATACTCATTTTCAAATTTAGGGCCTTTTTTTTCTATTTTCCTCCAGATAATTTTGCTAAAATCTAATGAAATTCATCAGTTTTTGCAGGCAGGTGCTCTATTTTCCAGCAATATGATGTTTTTCCTTTGAAATGTTGCAGAGTCTCGTCTATCACAAGGTTTTAGTGCAAGACTTTCTTCCCATCGGTTGGATATGATGTAATGCATTAAATCAAGCAGTCTTATTGGTCGGGATCTGACCACACGTAAACTCACTTCCTGTTCACATCCAGACGACACACACCATGGCAAAACGCAAGCGTTATGTGAAGCCTGATGATCAGAGAACGATCTCTGCATTTTTTATTGCGTCCTTGGCGGTGACCACGGCCCATGTAGCCGAGGAGGAATGGGCAGAAAAACAACCACGCCTCCACCCCCCCACCCCCCTCCCTCCCCGGGCGGACTGTCTTGGGTGCCAGGATACTACAAATTTCTAATTCTATTTTTATTTATTCATTTCTGTGACCCCTCTTGGCTCCGTTTTCAGGTTTTAAAAATGTTAAAACTGAAAAAAATACTCACTTTTCAGAGAGGGGGAGGGTAAAAACATAGGACTGACAGATGAAATGGCCAATTACAATCATGTCTTGACAGCTCTACTGTACAGATTCTGTAACTCCCACTTTTTTTTTTTTACCAGTTTTTTCCTAGTGTAGCTTTTAGCTTGAATATACTATCAAAACACAAAAAAACCGATGTGTAATTATGACAAGTAATATTATATTGTAATGACTGCTCTGACTTTCAAATTTTGTAAGATCTCACATGGGTTTGGGATGCCACACACAGTGTAACACATGATAGGATACACACATTACGTTGTATAATTGAAAATTAATTATAGACTAAGAGGAAGTCAGTGGATGATAAATCAATGGCCAAAAACCATCCTGCATTACTACAGAGATTGATTTGCATTCCAAATAATCTCAAAATTCAATTTCCAAATACATTAGATTTTGGTCAGTAATCAGCATAACAGTGGAGAAACAAAACAGTCATACGCAAGCTGTACTCAGAGAAACTGGACTTTAAGCTGCACACCCTCAGATAACATGAGTGCAAGAATATCCTTTATACCCTGTAGATTTCACCACAACACCAGTATATGTATCATTGCCAAATTAAATCTACTACAGGAAGTATACTGATATAAGAAACATGGAATAATCACAGCACAGCTCACTAGGAGTATCAGTTTAATAATGTGTGCGTCTAATGGGTATACAGTGTGTCATTTTAAAGATATGGTTAAATAACCTAACATCTATATTGATACATACAACATATCTATATCAATATATTTAAGACTCCTGTTGTATGGACATAATGTGCAAAAATAAACATTCCAATAGTTCGAATTGGTCTGAATTTTTGTAAATAATTAAAATGTCCGTATCAGCCAATTTATTCAGATCCAGTGCAGTACTAGTTTATTAAATTAAGTGTGTTCATGTTTATTGAAGTGAATGGACGAACAGGGGAGCTTCTGAAGGAGCACTGAATGGAAAGGAGTGTTTGTGACTGACTTCAAATGAAAAATGTATCAGGAATCACTGCTGCTCCTTTATTTATTCTATATTTTACGTTAATTTTTCATATTTATCAACTATCTCTCTGTGTGGATGGCTACCCACCGGTGGCCTTTCCTCACCCTTTTACCCTTAATCTTAGTGCCAAGCCATTTTATCAAGTGTGTGTGTGTGTGTGTGTGT
>JAQQZY010000006.1:4683724-4694549 GCA_030068375.1 Ostorhinchus rueppellii
TGTGTGTGTGTGTGTGTGTGTGTGTGTGTGTGTGTGTGTGTGTGTGTGTGTGTGCGTGCGTGCGTGTGTGTGTGTGCGTGCGTGCGTGCGTTGTAACAGGTCGATTCAAGCGATGGGAGGGATGTGCTTTTATTATTATTATTATTATTATTATTAACAACAATAAAAATTATTATTGTTGTTGTTAATAATAATAATAATAATAATATTTTTTTTTTCTCTCTTTTTTTTGTGAAGCGCTTTGGGAGGCAAAGTTGCTTGAAAAGTGCTATATAAATAAAGCTTGATTGATTGATCCGTCCATTTCCAAAGATAACTAAGCAAGCACATAATCATGAGACCATTATTGTTAACAGCCACAACATTGGACAGAAAGACTGTATCCTGACCTTTTCATCCAATGGTGCAGTTCTGGTAAAAACCAAAAGAAAGACTTTATTGCAACATTCTTTCACTCACTCTGATGCTGTTATGTTTTTGTTTTTCACTCCTACTCCCCTCATTCTCAGCTAAAACTCAGCCCCCACATACACAACAAAAGCTGGCCACATCAGAGCCTACTGGGGGCCTGGAGGGAGCAGCAGTGATTCCGGCAAGCTGCGGGCATTAGCAGGAAAGTAATTAGGGTAAAAAGTTCACCCGCAGCTCCATGTCTGCAGATTTGCCAGAAATACATTTCCACATTGTACATAAAATGGTTAACATTTTGGGAACACGCTGGCCAATTGTCATCATGCGTGCAGACTTTTCTTCATAGTTGTTGTTGATGGTAATAAAAACATAACACTATATTTTAAACCCACAACAACATTAACTCGATTTATTTCTAATGGTAGAAAAAAGGCTAAAAGGGAGGGGAAAAAGTGCTTTGCAAATACAGACACAATCCACAAATAAGTAGAAAAATCAACAAGGGACTTTATGTAGATGTAGTGGATAAATCCAGTTTTCACCCTGTTCTTTTGACAGGAGTAAAGTGGATATTAATATTCATTACCTAAACCATAGCTTGTATTAGTTCCAAATTGAGCCGTTTTAGCCTTTCATGCCAGTTTTCTGTCCAACTTAAGTGTAAGCACTTGACACAAGAAACATCTGGTCATGGAGTCATTCTTTCTTCCCTTTTCCTTTCAGCTTTGACATCTAAAATGCGTTAACTTTGCCTTATATCTGCTTGTGCATAATGATTCATGTTAGAGGAAAAGCTTTAAGGAAATTTGAAGCCATGAAATGATATTTGCGTACTTTAATGGTAAAAACCGTAAGTGCTTTTGTAATGAATAATCCTAGCTTTGAAAACTAATTTCATAGCCTTAGCAACAATAAGACACCAACCATTAAGCACTATACGTGTCCAGCTGAGGATGTTTGTATCCTAATGCTCCATGGCTCACAGTATCAGCTTGCTAACCATATCCAACGACTTTCTGACAGCTTTCAACATGAATCTGATCTGATCCTGTAAAAAAATACAGCTAAGTTTGGCGGAGAACAGCAGATGGACAGACATGGAACAAGGTAAACATGAAATCAGAGCATTTGTTGTGCCTCAGAATCCTTACTCCCATAGGAGGAAGCATAACAATATATTGTATTTTCCAGGTTTGAACTCCAAAATATTAAAACTTCAGAAAATAAATATTCTAGCACTTCAGCAGATTATGTGCTATATGTACCAATATACCAGAAATGCACAACAGAAATGCATAAGTCAATGGTATATTAATAATTACCAACATACTACTTCAGGTGTCAGTAAACCACAAATATTTATGGAGTTTCAAATACTGTACTATTTAACGGATTCAAATTAACCATCTCGAATGCATCATGTAGTATTACACATGATGCTGCATAATCACTTCACCTATCCACATCCTTCTATTAAGTCATGACTCCTTACATGTTAATCAAATACATAGATGTTAGCGTGTTAGTCATTCACTGTAACAGTGAGATCATCACCATTTGTAATTTATAATGAATATTTGCATGAATGTAGTTTGAGTTAGCAATGATTTCCTACCATGGCAAACTTGATAAATACAGTCTAAGAACCACCACAGTTACTAAACCAAGCTAATGATACATTAGCTTTCATCTCACATCTGAAGTACATTACAATAGCACCACAATACTGTGTTTAATGTAAGAGGAAAAGGAAAGTTTAACCTCTAGTAAAATAAAATATTAATTGCTTTGACCATGGAGGCCTGGTTTAGGGAAAGGGTTTGTGGTAAAGGTTTGAAAAGTCATTACTAATCATTCAGCCTGTCGGGTGTGTTTATATGCGGCACTTCCAGTACTACTGAGTTTAATCTGACTTCCTATTTGAAGGGGAAAACTGGCGAGGCAGAAAAGATTTTCGACAGACATAAAACAGACATGCAAGTCAAAATAAACGCTGTAGAGTGAAGCCTGAGCCCCGCAGCGCTGCCTATATACTGAATCAATGTGTGTGTGTGTGTGTGTGTGTGTGTGTTTGGGGGGGGGGGGGGTAGAAGGAAGGAAGGAGGAGGAAGTGGAAGGCCAGATTACAGCCAGTCTTATTTCCACGCAGGAGCATGACAAAACGGGCCTGGAACCATTTCATCAAACCCATTTTTTCAGTATAGAATACAGTAATCTCCCCCTCTGACTGAAGAGACAGAGGCAGTGACAGTAGAAACTACTACTGTAACGGGGTGTACAATTTATTTTCAAAACCAGTAAAACATTGAAACAGCTCCACAACAAACCACAATTGTAGAGGGTTATATGTTCTACAGACTGATTTGTGATACTGTGCTATACAAACAAAAATGGCCTTGAGTCATTATTCGCAACTTCCCGATGAAAAAGTCTACTTTTACCAGAATAAACCTTGAGTTACTGACAGCTACTCAAATATTGCACATCTAGATGATGCATGTCTGCCCTCCACAGTCGCTCAGATAGCGCGAGCGTGTGCACGTGGACAGGGTTGGTCATAATGTGACAGTGAAGAACACCATCCCTCATGGTGGATAAAAAGCATCACTTCTCCAAATCCCCTTAATCTGCTGGCTTGTTTTATACAAAAGCTTGATGATTTCCATTTAATACACTTTAGAAGACAGACACATCCGGTCCACAGAGAAAAACCTGTCATGAAAATGCAATGAAACACAAGGGCTTATAGCCACAATGGGCTTTCACTATCAAATGTGTCTGTGTGGGATAAGTAGAATTTGCTGCTTGGAACCAAGTACTTAATAGACTAACATAAAATGATGATTTTACTGTGTCCATACTTTTATTAATGTGTGAATGTAAGCAGCTATTAATGTAGACATTCAGGCATAGGAAATGATGTCACCTGTGTTATGTTTTCAATATATTTACATTTATTATATATGGCAATAGCAACTCCAGCGTTTCCTTCCAACTCCCGACTGTCGTGACTTCAGTACGGAAAAATATTTGCATGGTATAAAACCATTAAAAACAGTCACATATGTAGTCACTTCTGACAATAAGTGAAATAACTCCCTATATGAGGACTGATTCTGATGTCTCCCAGTTTATCTATTAAAACTGCAGTCTAGAAAAGTTAGCAGAATGAAGGAGTATGTAATTACAGAACAATGTAACATTCTCAGAAATCTATTTTTGTTAGTGTGATCATCATGTCATTTTTTTCCTAAGAAACAGCTGTTTAAATCTGGAGGGAATAGGCCTCCTTGTCGAGTCCCAAATGTTGCATCACCATGTTCCTACAACAGTTTAACTGTTCATTACCAGATGTGTTTAAGCATGGAAGCTAATATTACCTAAACAAAAAGTCAAGAATAGACACTAGCTCTAGTGGCCTCCACGATTTTTTACACCATGGTGCTCACCAACAGTGGGAGAATTAGCTGGTTAAAATCTGCAACGTCACCACTAGAGGTCACAAAATGTCCCACATTGACCCTCGAATGTCAAAATGTGGTATGCTACAGCATCATTTACAATAGTCCAAGCCATTGTTTGACCATTAACTATTCTGCTCCATCCTGCGACTGCCATCTATCCTAGTGTAATCAAGGTGTGTTGCATTGGTAAATAAGCTCCTCTGTATTTCATTGTTGCATAAGGACTTCACTGATTGAGATGCACATACGAACTGAAAGAGTTTTGATGCGTTTTGTGAGGTTTTTTTTTTTGTTTGTTTTTTTACTATGCTACCATCTGAAATTCCACACTAACCTATCAGTTAGTAAGATAAAGATATTTTACAAAAATATAGTACAAGAAAAACTGTGCATGCTTAAAGATAGTGCATCCAAAATTGTAGTGTGAAACTAGAATGTGAATTGCACACCATTGCCAGGTTTCCAGGTAACCCATAATGAAATGCAGTTGCAATGACAAACAAATAATGACATAAACTGAACAGAGCCCAGTAGGTGCTGGTCAGTAGTATGACTCGTACCGGTACAGTCTACAGTACTACACAGAGACCATTAGAGGTAAGATTGTGTGGTTACCATAGTTACATGACCCCAAATGGAACAGGCTACACCATGAGTACTGTGTCCACATACTTTCTACTTTTTTTACTTACACAAAAGTATGATGAACAGCAACATAGATCTTGCATATATTGTAGGATTTTTGGATGAATCCTTTATTTTATTCAGTAAGTTCATTCCTATGTTGAGGATTTTTTACATTCACATTTCAAAAGTTTATCTCATGAACAGAGCTTTATTTTCCATTCTTTATTAATAATGGCATTTTATTTATGTCTGTTTCATGTCTTGCAAATTATTATTATTACTTCTGACAAACACCTCACTGAGTAATTGGAACCCCCCCCAGCTGATTTTATAGAGTAAAAACAAACTGATCACATCCTGTGTGTTGAGAAATTGATGGCACTTAATTGGCGTTGCAAAGTGTCGTGTGACCTACAAGAACACACAGAGCATCTACTGTATAACAGGAGGGGAAAGACATAATTTTACAACATATGGTATAATGTTGCTAGAAAAGATACTCTATCAGAAATGACAATTCTACTTATGTGCAACTATTCAATGAACATCCAAAATATTTATGTAAAAATGGAATTTTACATCATCCCAGAATATCACAAAGGACACAACAATTCCTTGCTTGCACCTGGCCTCGTCAGAGCTGTGGGATCAAGGTAAAATTTTAGATATAATCATGACTGATAAAGAAACCAATCTTTCACCAGTGTTTAGAGGTGATGAATTTATGGCATTTTGGTGTGTAAAGGGACCACAACAAGCAGCACTGTGGTTAGTTAGTCAGCCAAGTAGTGCAAAAATGGCTGCAAAATGTGACGAATAAACTCTGTGTCTCCGGTTGCCAGTGCGTCTGGCAGAAATAAGAGAAAGCTTTGCCCAGATTTTTTTTTTTTTTAAAGAGCCATACCAGTTATTACAATACTGAGATTTTTCCAAATTTACCTGACACACCTAGGAATAATTTGAGAGCATGTACAGTAGATTAACCTAACTGAAAAAAAACGCTGAAATAAAACCTTAGGCATGCCTTCAGTTCTGACCACACTTGTCTGTTTGTGGCTACGTCTGCACACATTTTCTTCCTGTAATATATTTACTGCAGATTAGATGCAGTATGTGACATTACTGTGGCTACAGCAGACTATACACCTTTGCTCCAAATGGCACAACAACAGGACCTTTAGAAATGCACTTGACATGACCAGCAGTCTACCACAAGTATTGTAAAACACACTTTGCGTACTTCAGCGTTCCCTAATTAACACTTTAATGACTGGAGTATGTAACAAACAAAATTCCAACAAAATTCAAAACAAAAACAAACAAAAAACAGATGAATCACAGAAAGAATAAAACATTTGTTGAAACTAAATTTTCAATTAGGTACCCCACTGAAAATAGAATATTAGAAATAGGACAAAACTGTTATCATCTGTGGCACAAAGTTAAGCGAGTGGTTTGATTTTGCAGGACTGTGGGTGTCCGTGGTTGCAGCCGTGAACATATCGGTCCAGAATATCACAGCCACAAGCCCAAAAACAGCACATTCAGTAGTAATCTGCACACTGAAAGACGACTATGCTGGTTAAAAGAAAAAAGGACCACATCCTCTCAGCATCTGGAGATATTGTGAGGGGGTAGTTGGAGGTTGGAAATGTCACTGACGGTTCCCAAACCCGGGAGAACAAAGGACACTTATTCATCACTGAACTTTTGCCCAAGCTGTGTACATGCACTCGAACACACATACGGTTAAGTCGCCTGCATGGACAGCACATATGATTTACATTCATTCAGAAAGGGTGGCTTTAAATTTTTTAGGATTTTAATACCTGAGGAAAATGAATGCAAATAATAACAACATCAAGTAAAGAAGGGAAACACAAATCCTCCTCCAGAAATGTGAGTACACATCCCAAGGTCTGCAATGGCACCGGCATTTTGTTTTTTGTTTTTACCTAAGTCTTAAAGCCCACTGGCACTGCTGCAGAGAGAGAAAGGAATGCATATGTAGCTTTACTGTCAAGAAAATCACTGCATCCATACATTGTTTGGACTTAACGCATAATCCTTTCCATTGATAAAATTATGTTGAGTGTGCCTGGCTGGAAATCCACAAGTACAGGGCTTCAGCACACATGCTTTTTCCCTTCTCTGGTTTTCCTTTAATTTGCAAATCTTGTAATCTAAGCCTAGAGCTGACTGAACCAACTTCTAAACCAGCACCGCTGTAGTGGCCAAGGCTCCAATCTGTTTTCCATTTAAGTGTCAAGACAGCATCCTTTTTGGTGGTTAACAAAAGCTGTTATTTTAAAATGATTATATGCTAAAAATTGTGTGAGGACCTTTGTAAGTTTATGAACAGGACCAATGGAAAGTACTGTGCTGTACCCGGAAGCCTTCTTCCTTCTCGTCTTTTGACCATAGTGTTATTTACCAAGCACTTCTTTAAAGGGAAGAACCAGGCTGTGCCATTCAGCCAGAGGTCAGGGTTTCTGCTTTTCAACACAGCACATGTTTTCAGCATTAGTGTCGAGCGACGCCTGGATGATTCGCCAAACCGTCAAAACTCTGCCTGTCTCAGTGTCAGTGAGGACATAGGAAAAGCAGAAGCAACTGCAGTGGCGTCAGAGAGACAGGGGCGGCAGGCCCTGGAAAACATCAAGAAGGTGGTCTCCATCAAGGCCCAGCTGAAGACAGACTTCCTTATTTCATTTCCCGGGGAGGATGTATTGAGTTAAATTTTGCGTTGTTCTGGAGCAGCAGTGTAAGTATATGGAGGAGTGAGGGGTGGAAAAAAAAAAGAGGGCATGGAGTGGGTATGAAGAGGTGAGTGAAAAAGCTCTGTGGTCCTGTCTTGTCTTAATTCACTTTCTTTCACTAAAGCAAGACATGACATTCCCTGTCTCAACTCAGAGTCCTGAAGATCATCACATCTGTTTAATCTCCCTTCTGTCTGCCGGTGGGGCGTTCAGGTGCTGCGTGCATTCCGACCATAGTGCCACTAGGAATCCATGAATCACTCCTACAAAGCCCACATCACTAGCTCAACTGGATTCGGGTGTATGTGAAGGGTTCATAACAAAAATTTGGGAGTCCTTTGATGCCTCTTATTATTAACAGAAAATGACTTGCAGATGTTGGATTTGTACTGTGTAAAAAAACACTCACTTGTGTACTTTTTAAAAACAGCATGTCAAGAGAATTGGTGATTCCAATAGCTTTAGTTTACTTCAGTGAACCAAACTGAACAGCTTCCCTTGAGCTAAGCTTTGTTACTCTGTGAACTACATGTAATATTCTGCATTAAAACAGCCAAAAAGGACACGGCCTATGCTAAACATTTTTGTTGACATTTTTTAAATTTCATTCAGTTTTATTCCAAAAACACCCAAATTCAAGATCCACAATTTTATTCAACGTAACAGCCCTTTATTTTATTACAATAGAAACTGCATAGGATGTGTTTGATGACCTTGATTTCCTCAAACATCCTGAAAGTCAGGGGGCACAACTTGAACACTACTATTATATAATGTTTTGGAAAATGAACATGAGGCTACAGAAAACTGTGCTAACAGGTCTTGATTATGATCATCTTAGATTATGTCACTTACGGTAGAATATACATGAAAAAAACAGAGTATTTTCTTGTATTTTTTTTTTTTTTTTTTAAACCAGATATTTAACATTTTGAAGCATTTATTTTCATTTACGGCCTCTTGCAGACTTCCCTGCCTTTTTTTCCGACCCACTACACATTTTAGACGTTTACCACTGCTGGAGGAGAACGGTACACACGTACAGGCACATAGATGTGTGCTTACTTAAATTAAGTTTGATTCATGACACGTGGGTTCATACTACGCACTGCTGCACTGACAGATACTATACTGTCAGTCAGAGCGCAGCTTATTATATTATTATTGTTATGATTATTCTGCATTTGGGTATTACTTCATTGGGAAAAGATACATGTATCTTGTAAATAAAGGATGCACTTAATCTAAAAATAATATTTTCTCTTTCCATTTGAAAACTTCTACACTTCAGCTCTAAATAACTACGAAATTAGCATCTAATCTTAAAATAGCAAGATATCAGGGAAATTAAAATTTAACTGCGTATTGTAATCAATTTGCTTACACTATACTTGGAAGAAGCTCATGTCTGGTTAAAGATGTGCTAATGAGTGACTGTCAGTGCTACAGTGATTTCTATAATCTGACTTTTGGCTATTACAAAACTACAGTATGATGAGGTAGAAAAACGACAATAATCTTATAAGTGTTAAAGGAACTAAAAAGGACATGTTGTTATTATTGACAGGTGAACTCACCCAGAGGATCCTACACTCTTGCAGACCCCCAGCAGGGGCCTCTTGTCAGCGAAATTGTCTGTCTTCAGAGGACCTGAGGAGGAAGATGAGTCAGACAGAGAGGGGCAGATGAGAAACAGAATGATCTGCACACAACAAAGACACACATTCTTTAAACAAACATGTGAGGCCTCTAGTGCTGCCCACCCTCACTCCACAGGCAGGCTATTGCCATGACAGGAAACGTGCTTATTAAATTACTACTGTTGCCCTGTAATTTAATTATGGTCATGAACATTTTCAGATTTTTTTCCCCCTTAAATGAGGGCTCATGTGCAAGTTCAGTCACCATCTCCCCTTAACAAGGCTTCAAACTGGATACACATATATTTCTGAGTTTTACAGTTACACTGGAATTTGTAGTGACAAATAAAATTAAAAGGAAATGAAAGAAGAACAGGCAAGTAAATGAATCAACTGCAATAAGCAGACGGAATCGCTTCAATACCGCAAAAGGCAAGAAGATTTTTCTGTGTTTGCTTTTGTATTCCAGGGTGGAATTACAGTATGGTAAAACCCCAGCAGGCAAGTTGAAAAACTAAAAGAGAAAACATGTTGCATTAAGCGGACCGATCCCCATACTGTCCCTAATTGACTCATTTTTGCAGTCGGACGGGGACTGAGCGGATGGGGCTGCCGAGATTGAAGATGTTACCCTTTAGAGAACTGTAATTTGAGGCTTGACATTAATCAGCCTGAGTTCCTGCGGTGTGGCGTGAGAGCAAACGTGCCTTCCCCAGCAGCCTTTAACACTCCAGACAGGGTGCTTTCTCCTTTCATGTTTCTGTCATCAGACGTCATTCTCGGTCAAGATAGTGAGCAGTACCATAAATACAACTCCTCGGTTTAGTGAAATGGCACATTCTTAAAATAAACTTTCTCAAAAAAACTGCTACATTTGATAAATGAGGAGACTTTGATTAATGAAACATACTGTAACTGAAGCAGCATTAACTGGAGCAGCCTTCCATGTGGACTACTGCATATTTAAAAGTCAAAGTGAAGACAGATGCATTTATAGATAATGTTTCAAATGCATCTCCAGCTGCAGGACTGCAGTATCGCAGCCAAGTTGAAAATGACCCCAGTGTCTATCCAAACTCATATGATACACGAAGAGGAAATAAAAAAATAAATGAGTCTTAAAATTTACATTGTGTTGAAACAGAAGTTCTCATTATACTGATGTTGTATGCACAGTATCCTCCCCCATGTTTACACTGCAAAAATATCTAAATCTTACCACGTGTATTTTTCTCATTTCTAGTCAAAATATCTCATCACCCTTAAAATAAGGTGAACTCACCTAAAGAGTCATTTTTCAGGGAGATAACTTATTTTAAGACTTTAAATCTTGAAAATCTTATTTCGAGAAATCTTACCAAGATAATTTTCACTTGTTCCATTGGCAGATTTTGTTTTTGCTTGAATTAAGCAAATAAATAAATAAAAATCTTGCAGTGAGAAAAAAAAAAAAAAATCTGCCAATGGAACAAGTGAAAATTATCTTGGTAAGATTTCTCGAAATAAGGTTTTCAAGATCTATTGTCTAAAAATAACTTCTATCTCACAAGTTACTCTTTAGGTGATTATGTCTTATTTTAAGCATGATGAGATATTTTAATAAGAAATTTTAAAAAAAAATACAATAGGTTGATTTTTGCAGTGTATAGACTATGGTGTTGAAGTTGATCTTTGACCTTTTCTAAATAAAAAGTTGTCACTTCATCATCACATTGTATATTTGGGTGAAAATTTGTCAATCAGTCAATGGATTCTTAAGAGTCACAGTCGCATTGACCTTGGATCAGATGTGGAAGTAACAAAGCACAAATAACTTCAGACTGTATTTGAGTGAATTTTTTTCATTAATTTTCTATCCCCGCTTTATCCTCACTAGGGTCACGGGGGTCACATGGAGCCTATCCCAGCTACTTAAGGGTGAAGG
>JAQQZY010000006.1:4700046-4711569 GCA_030068375.1 Ostorhinchus rueppellii
TCGTACAGCAGCACAGAGTTACGTGATGTGAGTACAGCACAGTAGTAGAAAAAAACGCATCTTAGAACGGAAATCAATTATTACATGAATTTTGAGATCGTCTGGAGCCAAAATCGTAATCACGATTATAATTCGATTAATTGAGTAGGCCTAGTGAGTTGTAAAATCCACCACAGTCAAGTCTACAAAGTCAAGGCTCACAGCAATCTTCCCAATCCTCTGATACAGTATATATGAATCTATCTGTAATAATTATTAGACAATTGATATAAAGTCACTTTGAGTTACATTGACCTAACAGTGGCAGAATATTGGTCAAAGAACTTATTTTTCCCCACATAGCACCACCTGAAAATTACCCCATATGAACTATGGATCATATGTAAGATGATCAATATGAACCAAATTTGATCTCAATCGACCTATAATTGCTCGAATTATGTCCACAAAACTGATTTTCAATTAAAGCGCCCCCGTGTGGAAGACTCATACAGAACCTGAAATTGATGGGGTTCTTTCACTCGGGGTCACCTATGTTGATTATTAAGGAAGAAAAAATCCAACCAAATCTGTCCCAGTTATCGTGTTCGCACAAAGGATGTACGGCAGCAGCGTTCAGGGTTAAACCATTATATCACGGAAACTCTATTTCGGATATAATAATACACGTATGGAACATCTAATATGAACTATTATGGTATTATAGTAAAATGGCACACTGGATATAGGAGGCTATGAACTGACACATAAGATACTCACCGATATGAGGAGCGGGAAGGATGCGAGCAGCCCGTACAGGACCGTGACGCACAGAGAACAGCTCCTGAGCTTCACCTGCCAACTGATGGAAATGACTAGAATTAACTGAGAAATTTACAGCACAGAAAATAACATTGTAACACATTATTAAAAACAATAAAACAAAGGCCAAATGTGATCAGGCATTTACGGATTTGTTCACCTATGGTCACACAGGTTGATTACAGTATCTTCATCTATTCATTTGATGGAGAAATCTGCAAATAACACTGAACTGCACATTCAGTCACTTCTGTACTAGTCTAAGTTGCATGCCTGTGATGAAAACCTATGCATTTCAAAATGATCAGGATCCTCAATCGTAACCTTCTGTGTATTCTCCTTGACAACCCAGAAAGTTGACTCAAACTGCACTTTTCTCCATAATAATCATAATATGAACTTTCAATGAAATCATAGTAACAAAGAATTTTTTTAACAACTATAACAATTTACATGTTAAACAACAGCAGAAAGATATAAAGGCAAGGTTGTGTATTAGTTTATACAGTAAGAAAAATAATGTATTCCTGCTCAGTGAATGCAAGTTTTCATAAAAACAGATGCAGGAGACAGAGGGAAGGACGGGAAACAAGGGCGTTCTGGTGGTTGAAGTTTGAGCCAAACCACAAAGTAAAATCTACCAAGCACAGAATAAAAGGCCCAGTGGCATCGCAATTCAATTGAGCTTCCTACACTTACTCCATCAAAGCCAGTAAGGAAGGGGAGAGAGTAAGCATTAATGCCAAGTAGGCAGTAGTCCATGACGCCAGTGTCTCAGTCTGACTGTGATCGTGGAAGGAATATTCTGGCTTGTGATCTTAAAACCACTCAAAACCATCTTCAATTATAGACTGAGTTATTATAAGAAATAGAAAGACAATAGTCTTGACAGAACATTAAAACTAATTATCACAAAACACAATGGGCTTCATCAAAGAAAGGGTCCATATTTGATTCTGAACTTTCCCTTTCTTTTCTTTTTTTTTGTTTTTAGTAAGACAGAGTAAAATAAGCTGTCACATCTGATTTAGTAAATGTTTGTATCTATGGAAAATGTGTAAAGGATCTGCATGCGTATCATAAATACCACCTACGTCACAAAATCTTGCAATACACACACACACACACACACACACCACCAAAATATTTGTAGGAATGGCCGCTCTGTTGATGTGCGTCCAAACCGTGACTCAAGAACCCCAATACATACCAAACCGTGGATACCCTGTGCCTTTGCATCGCCAGCTAAAGTATCAAACCCACCATCTGATGGGTACTTTATTAACATTATAAGTGAAAGCAAAATACAGCAGTATTTGCGTGTTTGAGACGGAGTGTACATCTGTGAGTGAGTGCCTTTGCATTTAATAAAACTCATGAACTAGTGTCACAGACGTACACACCTATCCTGTACATTTCCACAGGCTTTAAATCACTTTTGGGGATCAACACTAGGGGTTGTCCTGTCACAGAGGTTTGTAAAGTTTACTGCACTGTCTTTATTGCAGAGGATATAGAAGGAGAATGTAAAGTACTCTAGTGTGTGTGTGTGTGTGTGTGTGTGTGTGTGTGTGTGTGTGTGTGTGTGTGTGTGTTGGGCTCACCTTAGGCTTTGTGTGTGTATGCAGTGTCATTGTATTAGGTCAATGTTCTGCATTGCTCCTGGGAGTGTCTGGCATGTGTAATGGCACATTGTTCTAAGCGCAGAATGCCCCACTTTTGTTATTCTTTTATGCGTTAAATTACAGTAAAACCTGCATTATCACTTTACTAGTGCTTTAATCTGTTTGTTTTAAGTCTTTAAACCCATCTGAGGGGATGATCGCTCTTTTGTGCAATTAGTAGCCTTTTCAAAGTGGCGGATTTGGAGCTGTTTTATTCAAAGTGCTTAAGGCCAAGCAGTGGTAGATTAACACTGGACACACGAGCAAGTTATACAAGCACTGATAGCAGGAATAAAAAAAAAAATTTAAAAAAAAGGCTTGCAGCAGGGTAGGATTCCTATACAGGCAAATGGACCTGCTATGGGGAATAATGGAATTTGCTGGATTAAAATGAGATGAAGGGAGGGCCGGAGGTTAATGCCCAGGGTTGTTGTGCATTACCCCACTGCTCATCCTCGCCTTACATGGCTCTGTGTGACATCCACAGCCATCAACAACATTCCCACCATTACATTAGTGGCCTGGCGTGTGCAATATGCCAAATTGCTTTTCAAAGTTGCCCCCCACCCCATCCCACATGCAGTTATTCATTATATTCATATCATTTGAGAGTCGGATGTTTTGTTGCGGAATGGTAGTGTCTACTGTTGTTTTAATCTCTCAAATGTAATGCCATAAGCTGTGAACAGATATCTGGGCCATATTCACAAGTGAGTACAGCAACTAACACGGGGCTGGACATATGGGAGGGTTGGAAGGAGCAGGTGCTTTTCGGAATCGGAGAGTAACAGGTGCCCATTCAGGGCTTCAAAAACATGCTGTATTCCAGTGAGAAGACTACATAAGCCGCTACATTTTATGCAATCAAATTTAATTTAGCGATCTAATATTTTCAGTTTCCATGCAAGTTTATAGATCCTTCATTTCCACTACTTTTTTTTCTTTTTCTATAGGAGTATCTATTTTGTAAAGACAAATCGAGTTATTTTGATGCAACAAATGCATGATATCTTTACACTGAATACATGTATAGTCCTCATTGTTTTTAATTGTACAACACATTTTTGTCTGTTTACATACTTTGATAAAAAAAAAAAAACAGACTGATTCTAATTTCATTTATGAGTTGAAGCTCAAGGTTGGTCCCAGATATAAACAAGAACATGGATCTAACAGGATACATTGTCTTTTCTGAGACACTATATATTCACACTTTTAGCCCTAACTGACATAACCACATTATCAAGTGATTAAAACTAAAACTGGAACAGAGAAGGCCATGTGCACCTGAGTCTCAGCACTCGAAAGCACCCATTACAGCGCACAAGACATTTTTGAACAGATCCTGTGAAGATAAATGGAATCTGAAGGAAATCACACGTCAGAGTGCGCTTTAGCAGGAACATTTAAACAAATATTCATATTTATAATGTTTTTGATCAGTTCTTTAAAGTGCAAAACCTTACATGATTTTATTCTCTTATTCTCGACAGTCCTACAGGCGGAGGTAGACGGATCATAGACTTTTAAAAGCCAAATAACAAAAGCCAATGATAATTTATTGACAGACATAAATACATATTGGAAGTCATCTAAATACACTTAATATCTAGAAGTGAAAATTCAAGTCAAAAGTAATGAGAAACTAAATGAATACATTTTTCTTGTTTGTTGAATATTAAAGCATTAAAGTAACCTTGAAAAAAAAAAAAAACATAATGTTGGGATTGGACCTGGAAAAATTAGGTATACAATACATGGGTTGGAGAATAACTATGACCCAACCTGGTTCATAACTCATATCAAGAGCCTGCCTTTTGCCTAATTCCCTGTTTTTGCTTCATCCATTTATTTTTCTTTATCTTTTTCTCTTCGACTCCCATCCAAGCCTAATGTCAGAGGTCCGAAATGTTAGTGGCATGACCAGAATGATCAACACAGATTGGTTTGACTTTTTTTTTTGTAATCCTTTTTCTCTTTTGTTGTTTTGTTTGATATGTGTGTATTTGTGGGGATGCCACCTGGATGAGAGAATGGTGTGTGTGTGTGTGTGTGTGGGGGGGGGGGGGGGGGGTCCCAACTTTTTTAAGAAATGCTTTAACGTCACTGTTGTTAATATGGAAAAATGATAAAATTGTATTTTTTAAAAAAAAAGATATTCTCACTGCAATTTGCATTATTTGAGCTATCACATTCCCAGATTGGAGGCATTTCCAGTTGGAAAGCCCAAGTAGCCTTCAGCCACAACAACAATGAACTGCGCTGGTAACACCAGGATGGAAAAGCCAGTGTATTTCACGGTTTCTATTTATTTAGCTTGGTTTTAAAGAAGCATTTTAGCAGATTTTGTTTGTTTGCTTTTTTTATTTATTTATTTTTTGCTTTTATATATTTTTTTTTATTATATTTATATTACATTTTATCATTAACATATTCTACTTGTATTATTATGATTGTACATTATCAATCATGTCGCTGCTGCAAGTCTTACTATCACTTGTGCATTTCCCTGTATACTGTGTGAAAATAATTTTTAAAATATCAATGGAAAAAAATTGTTGGAAGGCTTGTCTAAAAGCTAATAAAACTTACCAACATCCTGTAAGAGGTGAGGCCTTGCACACCACAGCCATGGTGCTTTTAACAAAATAAATCATTTTAGCGCAACTCTTGCAGATTACACTTTCAGTTGTACAACCATGTACAAATGCCCTCAATCCAAACCTATAATTTTGGACAATGAATGTTTTTCTAACAACGCTTTAGCATTTCCACTGACAGACACCTTTCTTCCGAGCAGGTCGTTTCACCTCAACACTTCTGCAGACGGACAATTGGTCCATAACAGTCTGCCTCTTATCAGTCTGCGGCGGGTGACACCTCTCCAGACGAAGGCAACAGTAATCTACTTGCCTAAACACCTCTGTCAGCATCCCTACAACCAGTCAGTGTCCCCATCTCACTAGTGTGTAAAAGTGTGTGTGAACACGTGCATGTTCGTACTCTGCCAGGCCATTACAGAGGGTGTTGGCTTAGCAACTGTCACAAACACTTCACAGCCACTCAAGAGCCAGAGACCGAGGCACCTTCAGTGCTTACTTAAAACCCTGCGAAAAAACACAAGCCAGAAACATCCTGTAAACGTTCAAAACTCAAAGAAAAACACTGAGGAAGGACAGGAAGTGACAACAGGCCGGGGCGCATTGAGGGAAACAGAAACAGTGTCAACCAAACTGAAAGCAGAGGAGCCTCACCAAGCTTATATTTTTGCTGGGTGTGTGGAAGTGTGGCTCAAACAGCTATAATCCTCTGCTTCACCATAATAACTGCAACAGAAAACCTGCCATATCCCGCCGACGTGCTAGGCCGACGTCTGTGTGTGTTCACGTATAAAGTAAAAGTGTGTCCTTTAACCCGCTGCCCATGACTGTTTACAGAGAGGCTGATTAAGGACTTTGGTGTGTTTAGATCTCACAGGATGTATGTGAAGTTTGCATGTTTCAGTGACAGCCTCTACATGAAAGGTGATACCCGGTGAGCGAAGCCTTTGTGGGTAATTTGTTAAGTCGCCAAGCAGACAAAATGTTCTAATGATTTTCCAAGACTGACCTGGAAAAAAATAAAAAGTCAGTTTCCAAAATAAGATGCTCGTGCGTCTTGGCAAAAGGTTTTGAGGTTTAACATTATGTGAACATATTTGAAAAGAAAGACAGATTTCATTTTTACAAATTGACTTGAAAGAAAAGCTTATCTATTGCTGATATTTGACCCACTTTATTTATTTATTTATTTATTTATTTTATGATCAAAAACCCCTATGGTGCACATGTAACCAGTAAATATCTTGATAACAAGGTAATGTTAACCCAAAATCCCTCTGTAAATTATATTTAGGAAAATTAGACCATCTCCATCTGGTGGCCACAGGTTTCATTACATCAGATGTGCACGAACAACTTCTATATGTAAAACAATGCGTTAAGCTTTTCCCTGATGGATGTTCAAGTGTGTTATAGGTATGTAAGTGCAGCAGTAAGTGCAGTAAGATTAAACGATGTAAACCTATGAAACCTTTACTGAAGCAACTAAAGGGACACCTGATCCTACTTTGTCTATGAAAGCCATGTTTAAACGCTCTTTTTTTCCTTTGGTTAACAACAAAAGTTCTGAAATGGACGAGTTATTTCTTCACCTTATGAATCAAGAAGACATGTGAAGATCGAATAGTTTCCATCCACATCACCTTTTAATGCGGTAACTCCAGTGTCTAAGGGGTAGTACCTCTATAGATCGTTTTGATTTCTTTGTCTACATGTTTGAAATAAACTAGAGAAAGAAAAAAAAAAGATTCTACTTGATAATTAATTTAAGCATTTGTTCATAAGGTTGACTGATACAGTAAAAGTGCATTTCTGTACAATTTAAAAAAAAAAAAAAAAAGTCACAATTTCCACAAAAAAAAAAAAAGGATTATAAATCTGAATCCTAAAAGTTATTCACTGTCTGAGGTTCATAGTTGTATTAGACTTCATGTATCATATCCTGGAAAAAATGTTGTTCTTTATCTTCAGTTGCAATGTGACTGACATACATCACATGTACATACGTGTGTGTATGTAGTTACACAATCTGCAACCTTAAGACACACTTAAAGATTATTAATTTGTAATTTTAGTTTGTTCTACTCCTCTTTTTATGTGTTCAACATCATCTTCAGACTTGTATCTCAGTGGGTCAGAGGGTCAGAGCTCTTTTATGAATCGTTACGTGGTCAACAACTCCACCTAGTGGTCATACCGTGGCACTGCAACAAGAACTTTAGATTTTAATCATTAAAAAAGGAACTATGGCATTGGTAAAGTACATGTCCATTGTTATTATTAACAAGTCCATATTAATCACATACATTTTATTATGGTCCTTACAATGTATTAACCTGAATGTTTTTGTGCAGTAGTTCTGTGTGAAAGTATTCATGTCTCTTAAAATGATTTACTGATGAAGTCCTATCTTCATCCTTTAACAACATTGTTTTTGTTAGTGCTCCCCTTAACTGTCTGAAATAAAATGCCACATATGAGTAAGTTCTCTTTGCAATATTAAAGAATTACTTTGAATACTTCTTAAACTAAAAACAGATCAAATCCCTGTTTCTTGTCTTCATCTTGTTTAAGCTGCATGTGAAGAAATAAAAGTTTGCTCACTTGCGAGAACTTGTGGTATTAACACTGACTGGCAGAAGTTCCAGAAATAAAGAAACTTTGCCATCACCTTTATAAGAAAATCCAAATCAAATTATCTGTGTAGTTTGCAAGTTGTCATGCAAATCGCTGAAATACAAGCCCTCTACACTGGTTCCAGCCCTGATTAACAGCAAAAACAGGCCAATTCCAGGGCAGTGGAGGCATCCGTTGGAGACTCTGTGGGACAAATAACACCAAACATCTATCATATTTTCTGGAGTTGTCCAGTGATTAAACCATTCTGGGAGCAGCTGTGTGAACATTTATGTAACATTTTACTGAAACAATTCCCTGTAAATATGAGGCCCTGTTTTTAGGAGATAGTCCATGTGAGAACTCTACTCTGAAAGACAAAAAAATTGTGTTAGTGCTTTTGGCAGCGAGTAAAAGACTATCAAAAGAAAATGGTTAAAGTCTGTAACTCCCACAACAGATGAATGGATCCACATAGTTCAGGGACATTTACATTCTGGAGAAGTTGACTTGTTTTAAGGGTCAAAAAGAATCTTTTTTGACTATTTGGTCAAAATGGGCAAACTATGTAAAACCTGTAATTGATGTGATTTGAAAACATTGTTTATGGGAAAACATTTATTTGTATACATTTTTGTTTCGGCGACTAAATATACACACCTTAATGTGTCTTAACCTGTTGTTGAAGAAGCGGAGCAAGCCCTCTCCTCCTGCTCACTTTTATGTTTCTTTCTTTGCCTCATTTGTTCTATATTCATGAAAAAGTCTTCATTTAGCACCTTTATTTATATTTGATAAGCACACATTGATGTACCCAAATGGGTGATTTTGTACAGAATGCATTTCCAATTAAAGAAAAAGTTAAAAAGACATGTCATTTGTAAATAAGAGTGACCTGAGTGAAGTGTTCAACAGTCATTTCATGCAGCATGTGACACTTTAGATAAGACTAAAAATGTAGATAATGGTAGCAATATTTACAATCATAACATTACTTGTCCTTGTACGCTTGTAAGCTCCTAACATGACATTTTCCATCAGACCAGTCACAAGCTGTGAGGTCCTCAATGTCCTGGCATATTTCAATGGAAGGAAGTCACCTGATGAGGACAGCTTTGACTTCCCAATCCTTCATCTCAGTGCTCCCATTATAGCGGTCTCACTTACACATATATTTAGTAAAACTCAATCAATATGGAAGACTGCTCAGGTCATACTATTTGCATAAAACTGGTGATTTCAACAATTGTCGACCATTTTCTGAACTTTATCTACTTAAAATCTTAGAATATTTAGTAAAGTCAAAGCTATATCATTTCATGGAAGATGTCCATGAACCACAGCAGTCAGACTTTAGACCAGTTCACAGCACAGTAACTGCTTTCAATCACCTGTAGACCGCTGCTTTTTTAAGATGATTATTATGATTATGATTATTATGATTATTATTAATAATAATAATAATAATAACAATAACAATAACAATAATAATAATAATAATATAATAATAATAATAATAATAATAATAATAATAATAATAATAATAATAATAATAATCTTCAATTCTAAAAAGACCAAATGTGTCCATTTAAAAAATGCAAGATCAACAGAGGCTCCTAACCATCTACACCTTACATGGTGATATACTTCTATACACTTCCGCAATAGAAATATTTAGGAATCTGGCTACATACAGTACTAAGTTGAACTACAAACTCATGTGCAATATCTCACTGAGAAATTGAAAATGCAAGTTGGATACCATTACCACGACAAAGCATGCTTGTCCTTTGAAAATAGGAAAACCATTATGCAATCCACCAGGCTGCCAAAATTAGACGATGAGGATGGAATCCCATACTGCTGCCATCACCCTGAAACCACCTGAGGCTTTCTACAACAGTACCCTACACTTTATTACAGAAGACTTCACCTAAAATCTAGAAAAATACACTGGATGCCCCTGTTGACTAGGAGACATCTTCATGTGTTTATCTATAAGGCCCTGATATCAAAATTATTAAACACCTTTACTCAAGTACAGAGATCTTCATTATTGCACCAAATCACAGGAGGTGCTGATGTTAAATATTTCTCATTCTATCACTGAACTGGGGAGGACTGGTTTCCAGTAGTTCATATCATCCTAAGGACTTTCGCCACAGTTTGAAACTAAAAACAATTATTCAGCTCTATCGATGCCTGCTTTAATTTTAAACAATGCATGCTGTTTTTAAAAAGCTGTCTTTGATTGAATCTGTTGTATAATGTGTATGTAAATATCAGAGGTGGGTAATCCCAGGTTCATCAAGTCAAAGTCCTGTCATGCACTGGTTCTAACCCATTCACTGAACACAGCTGATTCCACTAATTATCCCATCTACCTGGATGAGGAGTTGTGCTCATCAAAATAGGCTGGTTCAGTGAACAGGCTGGAACCAATACATGGCAGGATTTTGATTTGATGAACCTCGAATTACCAACCTCTGGTGTGTGTGGTATTCAGGTGTATTGGTCTACATCAGGGGTGGGTAATCCTGGTCCTCGAGGTAGGTAGGGTGTGTGTGTGTGTGTCTGTGTGTGTCTGCGTGTGTCTGTGTGTTGTCAGGTGTATTGGTCTAAATCAGGGGTGGGGAATCCTGGTCCTCAAGGACCGGTATCCTACATGTTTTAGATGTGTCCCTCTTCCAGTACACCCGATTCAAATGATGAGCCTATCAACAAGCTCTGTAGAGTCTGGTATAGTTTCATACTGTCTTCCACTTATAAATTATAATCGATCATTCATTTATCAGACAACTAGTCAAGCAGGTAAACAAACAACTATCGCTGTCTGATAAATGAATGATCGATTATAAGCTCTGTAGAGGCCTGATAATGACAGTCAGGTGTACTGAAAGAGGGAAACATGTAAAATATGCAGGATTCCGGCCCTCGAGGACGAGGATTCCCCACCCCTGGTCTAAATGAGACACACTGACAAGATAAAGAAAATGGAATGAAATTAAATTTGTAGGGCGGCTTAAAATTGCCTGTAAATACAGGGTTAAAACAGTTACATCTCCACTTCCCTCTTTCATGCTCATGATCACTTGACATGTCTGGGCATGTTAAATCATGTGACCAGAGTTGAACTTTTGAACAAGAATGCAATATTTACATTACATGATGACACATGACCTATTCTAAAACTATTTATGGACAAAAATAACTCGCACAACCCACACACAATGCAAGTTGTTATTGAAATATGCTACCGTGTGCACATGTCACAGCAACATTTAATTGAGATTAGAAATGAGAAACATGTTCTTATTGACAGGTCTAGGTCAGGTTTTTCCCCTGTTCAGTATATACATGTGTTCCCTCAAACCAGGGGCGTCAAACTCCGGTCCTTGGGGGCCAGTGTCCTGCATGTTTTAGATATTTCCCTCTTCCATCCCCCCTGGAAGCCATAACATCATTATCAAGCTTCTGCAGAGCTGAATGACGAGCTGATCATTAATGGTGTGCTAGAAGAGGGAAATATCTAAAATATGCAGGATACTGGCCCTCAAGGACCAGAGTTTGACACCCCTGCTTTAAACAAAGACATGAAGGAAGTAAAGGGCTTTTCCAAGGGTTTAGGACCTAAACCCTTGGAGCACTACAACATACTTTAACCTAAACCTTAGGTCAAAGTATGGGACCTAAGGTTTAGGTTAAAGTATGTTGTAGTGCTACTGAAGTTTAAATTTCATTTATCCATTCATTTTCTATTCCTGTTTTATCCTCACTAGGGTCACGGGGGTCGCATGGAGCCTATCCCAGCTACTTACGGGCGAAGGCGGGGTACACCCTGG
>JAQQZY010000006.1:4824573-4836769 GCA_030068375.1 Ostorhinchus rueppellii
CCCCCCCCCCCCCCCGGCCCATAAGGGCTGTTAGTGGTGTGAAACTGAAAGTGAAACTTAACTTTGAACGTCTTTTAGTCCAAAGCTACATGAAAATATCCCAACTTCTAACCTACAGTATATCCACTGGGCCCCCTGGGAATGCTGGGCCTCATAAATTTGTCCTGTTTACCACCCCTTTCTGGTGCCCCAGCATTTATGTTGATTTATGAACCTATTGGGTAACCTATTTGAAGACTGGACAATGGTTGGTCATGTGCAACTTGATCTGATGTGGTAGGCATGTTGCTTATTAAACTTCCATGTAAAGGCTAAATGCTTGTTTTTACTGCCATAGCCTTTCACTCTATTTGGATTTGAATGAGCCCTGACCACAGCAGCCTTGTTCTACTTCCTGTGTGTTTAATTCTTTTAGGCAGTGTAAAAGTGCTTTGTGAAGCTGCTCCTGCCTTGTTTTTCTGAACTTTGCTTCAGTCTCATGTTAGTGAAACTGGCTTAACTTCACCAGTGACACATTTCTGCCTCCAAAGCAGCTCCACCTCTGGGAAATGTTTGTGTAACTAAAACGTCAAGCTGCCTCCTCACACACACACACACACGCTAATTTACACACACTTTCACCAACCTTCAACCCCCTGCGGAGCCAGTGAAGTATGCTCTCCTAACACAGCTGCCACCGAGTGAGACAGTGGGTGGGTGGGTGGTTGTGGGGTGACCCCACTTGGTAAGGTCTATTGGGCCGTCCCACTGACACCAACTCCATCCTCCATCACCCCACCAGTGCAATGTCCCTTACTCTGCCACTCCACTGGGAAGCCCCACTGCAGGGTGCCTCCCAAACACAGCAGGGTGAATGTGGGTGGTGCTTTCCTTTCAGCACCTGGAAGGAGGAGCAAAACACAGACTTCATTAATAGTCACATCGCAGTCATTGCGATCTGGTTATCATGGCTGAAGCAATGCTCATCTGAGAGCAAACTGGGAGAGAAAAGAGACCTCCCAGTATGAGGGTGGGGTGCTGCGGAGGGAGGGGGATGAGGAAGTCTGCAGTAATCCGTGTAAACACACGCTGGCCTCCCTCCCCTCTGCTGGAATATTAATCGAGTTTCTGACAGAGCGAGGCACCGTGTGTGTCGAGTGTACAGGGCGACAACCTCTGTGTTTGTTTGTGTATGCATGTGTGCGTCTGTTTGTATGTGGAGGTGAGGATCGGACCGGCAGCGACATCTTCTCAGTTAGCCGTCTACCCCTGCATGCACAAATCTGTGTGTGTTCGTATGTGTGTGTGTGTATGTTGCACGCGTCCACCAATCCAAGGTGACCGTGCTGGTTGATGCCTGAGGGCCTCCAGGGCGCCACTGACAGCTTTAGGTGCGAGCCTGAGATTTGTAGCCCCTCCTCCTCCCCCAACCAGTACCCATAAGCCACTAGGGCCATAATCCACCAGCCAGCACCCCCCTCTGCCAAAGGGAGTGATGGCCAGAGAGGTTAAAACAAAAGAGGTAAGACATAAGAGGTGGGTGGATACAAAGATGCTCCCTCGTTTGCGACACAAAGTCTGATGGATGGGGATAGGAGAGAGGGGGGCACATGGGGGTCAAAGGTCAAGGGTTGAAACAGGGGAAAGGAAAATGAGTTCAGCAGCCTTAAGGCCATTCTTCATGGAGACTCACACACATATGAGCACTGCAGATGGAAATGTGCACACAACTCTGGTGAAACCGTGCGCACCAGTCATATATACTCCAAGCCTGTCATAAGATCACCTTTCTCCTCCGCTCTATGGAAGTCTTACCAGACACCACGTCTCTGTTGATGTCTGATCATTTCCATGTTTATTGCCATCACCTCATCTCAACATGTCAAATCCCATCGTTACCGTTCGTCTTCACTTAGCTACAGTCCTTGAACATGAACAAAAGGAAAGGCCCACAGTTTCCCAAACTGCCTGTTTTCGTATGCACATCCCTGCTTCCTGTTGCTCTGTTTGTTTACCACGATGGCAGCAGCATGTAGCAGAAGTGCTAGCTGTGAACACTGTTGACACTCACTTACTGCAGATCTGTTCACGTATGTTTTTTAGGGATGATTTTATTTGTATCAGTGCACCGCCAAAACACATACACAACTGCCCTGTGAACTCAGGGTATAGTATTTCTACGGTTGCACTATTAAAATCTGATATTCATTACATATATTCTTTTAATATTTACAATGTTTTCTGCAATGATAAATTCCTTCCACTTTTTGTTTTGATTTTATTATTTTTTTTACTGTTTCTGAAGCATCGCCTGTTTTTTGTCCAGGTCTCCTACTTGAACAGAGGTTCTACAAAGGTGAAGGAGTATCCAAGCAAATCTTTTTCACTTCAAAGAAAATGAGAGATGAGCTGTTACAATATACAGTCGCGGACAAAGATATTAGACCCTCAAGTAATTAAAAACAGTGGTTATGCAATCAAGTCCTAACTCCTGTGTGTATCATGTGACTAAAACAGACAGAAAAGAAAACATGGAATGTCTAAAAGCACTGTTTCTGTCAGTACAATGACACAGATATTTAGTTTAGTTTATTTCAGACACAAACATAATACAAAACACAGGGGAATAACAACAAATATGAAACAAAACAATCAGACAAACAAACAAGACCCTAAATAATAAAAAAAGAACAATTGTTGGGCCTGAAAGGGAGTAGGAAGAAGCTAATGCTTATCCAGTCCTCAGACTGTTAAAACTAAATCACCCACAATACAACAGAAGATCATCATCATCTATAAACACAGCCTACAAACATGTGCACACATACACATACACACCAATTATATTTACATCTGTACACCAGCCCACATCCACACCCCTATAATTATACACACACACCCTACAATAGAACAATCTGACCATCCGATAATATTCACACCTTTCCTTGAACCAGATATTGTGAAAAGAACATTTCTTTGTATGTTTTTTTGAATGTTTGGACACTGTCTGAGGTCTACCTCCAACCCGTTCCAAAGCTGGACCCCACCCCGATAGGCCCAACCCTTTCCTGACCATCCTGAGGGCTGGGACTTTAAACTTCCCACCTCCCCTCAGGTTATAGCCCCCCTCTCTATGAGCAAATAAGTTTTGGATGTTATCTGGTAGTTGAATTTTATTGGCTTTATAGAGAAGTTGAACTGTGTAAAATGTTACCAAATCATCGAGCTTTAATAGTTCAGACTGCAGGAAGAATAAATGAGTTTGGTCCAAATAGCCGACTTTATGTACGATTCTGACTGCACGCTTTTGTAACATGAACAGAGGGTGTAGAGTAGTTTTGTAGTTATTGCCCCATAATACTATACCATATTGATGTAAGAACTGAAGTGATTTTGGTGTTTATCAAGAAAACATGTTAAATGGATCAATATCAGCTCTGAAATTAAACTACAATGAGATATTTTTGTTGCTATCATTATATTTGTCCAAACAAATGGACCTTTATTTGTACCAGGCATTAAAATGAGCAAGAAACTGAAGAAAGCAAGGGCGGTATAATATTTTTTTTCTGTGACTGTAATTACTTCCTGTAAAATTGGACCTTTTTGTTAAGTTATGAGACATTGTCTATTTTTACTTGACATTCTTTTGCATGGTATCATACTACATTGATTTGTATTGCACTGCAGTAGTAAATTACATTGTGGTATTAACGTAAGATAGTTGAATGGACATCTCGAGATGTTTAAATCAGCTTTGGTGATGGAGATCCTGATTGTGTGCTGACGTGTTTGCTTAATTAGGTGTAATGAGTTCAGCAGTGCAGAGTTTAACATGTCTTCAGAAAACACTGAAGTTGGGTTTGCCATTTGTTGATAATATAATAAAGCAGCAGGCCGACTGATATGTCAAAGGTGGAAAGGCAACTGGATAAATACATGTATTTGGAATAATGATTCTTGTCCCTTTGTAACTGTGGAAATTATAAAAATGAAGATGACTGACCTGGCCCAGTGGAAGACTTTTAACACCTTGTCTTGCAACTAAGAGTAGACCAAAACTACTTGGATAGCAATCAGAGGAGTTGAAATATTTAATTAACAACTTATATATGTGATAAATAGAGATTTATAAAGAATTATCTTACTTAATAGGTGAAATAGTAGCTAATGATTTGATTTGTATGGAATATATCACAACAAAAGACACTTCTACATAATTATTACAATCTATATGAGCGCAATTTAGTAACAGGTACCTGAGCATTTGTTTATGGTCTGGATCAGGTCCCCTTAATCGTTTCATGCATGAATTATAACAACTTCAATCAAGATTTTTGTCTTGAGTGTTTTCATTCCTCTTTAGGCATAAAAAAACCCCCAATACTATTTCATTTTTTTGTGAGCCTATTTTTTAAGGAGTTGCAAAAATGTCCACTCAGCTGAACACCATGCATTTAATTTTTGAAGCAAAGAAACATGTATTTATCAATAAAATGTGTGAAAACGATGAAATATTTTTCTAAATATTGCTAATCTGATGTTTTGTCATATTTTAACATACTTGAATACTAGTTATTACACATTTTATGGAGATAATATGCACAAAAAAACCTTTTCTGTTTAAAAAAAGTTAATTACACTTTAATAACAATAACGAGCAATTGTTTTACACTCAAATATGTTAATACAGATCAGGTTTATCAGGAACAGTAAAGTTACAGTAATGGTATGAATGTCAGTGTATTATGGGATGGTGCATACTGTAAGTGCCCGCTATGTTGGCTGATATGGAAGTAAAACAATAAAATCCATGAATATACAAGAGAACAGCTGTAGAATAACTGCCCACTGGAGTGACCACTATGCATGAAAGGGTTAAAAAAAAAAGTCTGGGTACCACTGGACTACAAACATAACACGAGAAATTTTGAAAAGGAGTTTTGTTTTTTTTTTTCATTTCAGTTGTGATTTTAATGTTGCATATCAAATTACACATATAAGGCTGGATGACCACATACATGTGCTTCCTCCCCCTATGTGTGGTGTGAGGGTGTCAGCACTCTGGGTCTGCCCTGCATGGGGGAACAGAGGCCTGTGCCAGTGAACAGATGGTGGTGGCTGGGTGGGAGGGCGGCAGGGCAAAGAGGCAGCAGGCGCAGTGAGAACGCTGCCGATCTTGTGGCCTCAGCTGGGTGAGAACAAGCAAAGTCATGATGCAGGGATTTTTTTTTCTTCTTCACTGGAACAAACAGTGCATTATTCTTGCAGAAAAAGTTGCATCCGCAGCACAATGTTAGTGGGTGATGGAAGGCAGCCAACTGGTGGGATGGTATAGAGGAACTTCACCATTCAAGTAGACTGCAAACATCCTGTCACATATGGATGGATTTGGTGGTAGTTGCATAATCATTCAGAGTCTCATCAAGCACAGGTTTGGATGTTTTCAAGTCCGTCTTAATGCAACCCATGCTTTTCTTTCGTTAATTTGAGGGTAGCACCTGCTATGCCTTTGGGAACTTCCTGGTCAAGGCTCCAACAATGATGATACCAAAGAGTTCCGTGAAAACACCAGAGAGTGATGGATCAGACGAAATCATCACTATGACAACCACATCAGTGTGTACTAAATATTACTATGACTTGCCATTTTGACACAACCTGTTACTGTGATCTACCCACTGTAGAAAACAGTGTATTTATTTTCATTAATTTTTAAAGTTTATTCTTCTGGTTACATGGAAATTGGCAAAAAAGGTAAAAGGTAAGGCTGAGTAAAGGCTTTCCAATGAGATTTTCTTGGGATGATGTCATGGAAGTTTCAGGGCATGTTATCCCACTGTGTGTTGCAGTGGAAAGAAAGCGCCTGATACAAAAATGAGCAACATGTAGTTAAATTCTATCGATAAAGTGCAGTGGAAATCCATGATTAGATATAACATATTCACTGGAAAAGCAATAGGTTTCTCCATATAATCAGTCTCCCTAGTTTACTACAAAAGTTCATGTGAGATTTCAGTGGATCCTTTTTAACCATAGAGGTTATGTTTTTGCCAGGGTTTGTTTGTTTGTTAGCAACGTAACTCAAAAAGTTATGGATGGATTTTGATGAAATTTTCAGGATATGTCCGCTCTGGGTCAAGGAAGAGATTATTAAATTTCGGTGGTGATCTGGATCACCATCTGGATCCAGGAATTTTTTTTACAGGATTCTTTATCATTGTAAGATAGGGCATGGCAGCACAGATTTGCATATGAGGTCATTCAGCGCCATCTAGTGGAGAAAAGTACAAACACTACCTTGGTGGAGGTGCTTTTCTAGTTTTTTTTTTAAACTTCTTTTTATTCAAGTTTTTTTTGGAGCTTTACAAACAAAAACAGTCAGCAAAAATCTAAATTACAATGATGCTACAAAACTGGTTCACACAATACATGTCTGTGCAACCTCCCCAGCACATCGGGGCAGTACACGGCATTTGCACAATAGCTCATATCACATAGTAAAGTAAAAGTCCTACGTTTGCAAACCAAGAATGACATTTCTTCATAATCAAAGTGAAAAGGAAGACGAGCAGGGAAAGCAAAACAAAAAGTGACAGATATCCATCATGCAACGTATTTAAGTCCAAATTATACTGCACTCCCAAAAGTTCCAGATGTCTCCCTAATGTTCTTTATCCAGGCTTTGACAGCTTTACATTGAAGTAGCTAGGCCACCAGTCTATCCTGTCTGAGAGAAGTGTTCCCAGAAATCTATTAAATACAGACAAATTAAAGGAAAAACTTGATAGGTATGGTCTATTTCTGGATGACAGTGCTCCCACTCGTAAGACACTGAATGGTTTGATGACTATTAAAATAATGTGAATCATATAATACCTTAACTGGACTCTTATGGTAGATTTCATGGTGACTTGTTAGAAAACTCACCACCAACATCATGAAAATAGTATTTATTTGTTGTAATGATGTTTCATGACTCCAGCAGAGTTCACAGACTATAATGCCAAAGCTGCAGCTGATGCGTGGAGACGACAGGTTTTTCCTTTAATTTGTCACCCATACACCACTTAATGAAATGATCAGCTTACGTATGAATGAAAAAGTTAAATCCACATGTTCTTTATAACAAAATCCAAAATATGTGGAAGACCAATGTCAGAATGTGTCTGTGTAACTCGCCATCATCTATCCTGTCGTTCTATTTAAGCAGAGCACCACACACTGCAGTGAAACCACACAGTTTGTCACAGCTGCTGTCGATATTGGGAGAGATGGCACATCACCTTGGGCCCTCCTTTGGGGGGACTAATATACACAGGCCATCCTGGAAATCCACAAACGCCCTCCATGACCCCCAAGACACTCGCTCTCTCTCTTTCTCTCTCTCTTTCTGTCACACGGCCTGATGAAATGTTCTTTAATACCCAATCGACAGTATTGACATCCCCTTGGGTAGCAGGGTCCCCCCTGAGGGCCGTCAGGTATTGATTTTAGGGGACTGTGGGACTGTGGTCCCCTAGTGACATGTCCCAAGTCCTGCTGCTATTACTGGGATATTAGTAGGGCTATTACACCTCACAGGGCAGATGGAAGTGACAGTGGGAGGAGTGGCAGCAAACCAAGTACATTTATTTACATAAAATTCTTAAATACAAGTAATATGTATTTTTCTTATCTTGGGTGTTTCCATTCTTTACTGTTTTTAAACCACTTAGAAGCAGTTACACATTTATATTAAAGCTATAATACATACCAGTTCTCCACTAAACAAGTACAGGTCTAACATATTTTTTATCCTCAGCACCTATATGTTCTAATTCAACTGTGCACATTCATACACGTGTGTAATTTGTTTCTGTGTCAGCTTTTGTTCAGTCACCTGTAAATAGTCATATCCCAATGATTTAATTTAATGATAACCTTTAATGTTACTTCCAGCTATTTCAACAGAATGAAATGAAATGATGTGAGTATAAGTGCTCGTACTCATACTCGTTGTCTTGCGCTTCTCCGGGGCCGGGTCGCGGGGGCAGCAGCTTCAGCAGCCCTCTCCCCAGCCACTTCCACTAGCTGTTCTGGGGGAATCCTGAGGCGTTCCCAGGCCAGCCGAGAGATATAATCCCTCCAGCGTGTCCTGGGTCTCCTCCCAGATGGACATGCCCTAAACACCTCCCCAGGGAGGCGTCCAGGAGGCATCCTCACAAGATACCCGAACCACCTCAACTGGCTCCTCTGGACACTGAGGAGCAGTGGTTCTACTCTGAGCTCCTCCCGGATGTCCGAGCTCCTCACCCTATCTCTAAGGCTGAGCCCAGACACCCTGTGAAGGAATCTCATTTTGGCCCCTGGCACCCGTGACTTCATTCTTTGGGTCATTACCCAGAGCTCATAACCACTGGTGAGAGTCGGAACGTAGATCGACTGGTAAATCAAGAACTTCGCCTTTCGGCTTAGCTCCCTCTTCACCACAACAGACCGGTTTAACGTCCGCATTACTGCAGATGCTGCCCCGATCCACCAGTCAACCTCCCGCTCCTTCCAACTCTCACTGAATAAGTGAAGAAATATAATGTGAATAAAACCTTAATACACTGAACAAAAATATAAACGCAACATTTTTGGTTTTGCTCCCATTTTTCACGAGCTGAACTCAAAGATCTAAGACCTATGTAGATAATGACAGTGTGATTATTGCACTGGTGTGCCTTGGGCTGGCCACAATAAAAGGCCACTCTAAAATGTGCAGAAAGAATCTAAAAATAGAATGATATAATCTTAAAGAGCATAAAACTTTTTTACACCTGGTTGTTGTTTGGCTCCGTTAAAGAAACACTACACTTATGAAGAAGCCCTTGTAATCAGGTGTGGGCTTTTCAGATTGATGCTTAGATGCTGGGCCTCTGTTGAGTCCTTCAGTCCATCAGGCCGCTAAAAGACTGTAGCATCTGCATTCCAGACTACGTCCAAATGTGGGCTGAGTGATTGGATCTCAACATGTCCTCAATGCATCCTATGTAAATCCTGCATTAGAACTGTCCAGGTGGTAAAGGCTCCTCTGAATTCACAAAAAACATATTTTACAGTAAAAATATAAAGAGACCGGCACTATGTGTACATGAATTTTGAGGAAATATTTGAGGAAAACAATGTCAAGAGTGGAATTCACTGAATGTAACAGTGGATAAGTGCATTACACAGCACAAGTGCTTCATATTTTGATACATTTTCATACATTTTATCATAATGATGTGAACTGACACAGTGAAGCTCAGCTGACTGGATCTGTGCGCTCCACAAAAGATAAAGAAAACATTTCAGTCTCCATTTTCAGTAGCTTAGTCTTGAGGCGATAAAAGGAAGCAAACAAGCATTGCTGTTTTCCATCAATGAGCCTGTTCACATGACCATAAAAGTCCTATAACTAAGAGTAATCGGATAATTGCAATCAGATCTACCATGTTTACATGCACTTAAGAAATGTGATAATTGAAAACTTTGGTTCATTATCAGATTACTTTGTGTTTCTTTGAGTGCGCGCATACGTAGTAATGGTAGACTTAAACTTCCTGTTATTTTCAACTTGTTTGACTTCTCACTTCCATTCTCGACTATTTTAATTGCATTTACACATACACAGATGTAAACAAATTAAATGAATCTGATTAACTTGAACACGTGTGTAATCAGATCACTGCTGTTATATGATAAAGCACATCAGATTATCTTTAGTTATAATCTGATAAATAAAGAAATCGGATACTAATCAGAGTATTGGTGTGCATGTAAACAGGCTCACTGTTTAAGAATTCCCAACTTCATGTTTTCAAATGGTTTAAAAGTCCTTTTTTAATTTGTGCTCACACAGTGTGTGGGTCCGTTCAGTGCGTTCAGACTCAAGTAGCTATTGTCCTGCTTCCTTTTGACCTACTGTAAGTTGAGATGGTGAGCTGGAATTCACTGTGGCTCAGCTGAAATACCGATTACTGGCAGAGTGCTCTGGGCTCTGCACCCTGCCCTGTGGAGCCGGGATGACCTCTGCAGGACGGGGGGCCTCAGTGATTGATTAGCTGGCCTGGGAGGACCACCACTCCCCCACTGGCTAGGGCATATGGAGCTACACGCCCTATGGACAGCTGCGTCGGCAACACTCATCCTCACTGTGTGTGTGTGTGTGTGTGTGTGTGTGTGTGTGAGGACAGTTTTCCATTTCTGTATTGGTCTTCTCAGTGGCATGTTCTCCTGCAGCCTCTCTGCTCACATCCTGTTGTGCTGATGCTGCAGCAGAAGTGCTGCTATAACTTTTGAAATTTTTCATAAAACCCACAAGTTACCAAATGAACAACTTCACACTTTTATGTGCATTCACTTTAATTGTGTGAATATTATATTATTCAAAGGCATGCAGGACTTTCATTCCAGGTTTGACTGTTACTTATAGGTATACTGAAGAAAAAAAAAATAACAAGGGAAGGAAGAAGAAATCACTCCTGAAAGTGTATACAAAACATGAGAAGACATTTTTATAATACCAGGTGATTT
This sequence comes from Ostorhinchus rueppellii, assembly GCA_030068375.1. Classification (NCBI taxonomy): domain Eukaryota; kingdom Metazoa; phylum Chordata; class Actinopteri; order Kurtiformes; family Apogonidae; genus Ostorhinchus; species Ostorhinchus rueppellii. The sequence goes on from JAQQZY010000006.1 coordinate 4,835,095, forward strand.
CATGTATAGACCGTGTTTGAACCACAAGAACATCATTAATTCTGTTTTGAAGAATTAAATTTTTTTTTTTTACAATTTCACCACAGTCACTACACCGTGGATGAGGTACTGGTGTGGTTTGTGCTTGAGACATAGAGTGCACACGAGCAATATTTGTTAAACAGAGTCAGTGAATTAAATGTTCAAAAAGTAAAACAGAACATCTCATATTTCTAAAATAACGATACATTATACTTATTTATTTGGTTCATATCTGACAAATTGTATGCTGACACTAGCTGTCAAGCTTCCCTCTGCTTTTTGTAAACAGTTTCCACAGTTAAATGAGTCACCGCTGACAATGTTCTGCTGTAAATGAGGAATTGGTATGGTTTGTACTCACTTGTATGGCCGCTTCACAGAAGTGTAAATATATGTTTGTGTCTGGGCTTTCTCAGATGGGATTCTGTAGAAATGCAAATCAGGCATGTCTCCTTGACTGCTACTCCAACAAAACCAAAACCAAACTAAATGAACTTGATAAACTAACAGAAAAACTGATGATAGACTGATTTTGTTCTCCTTGTCATGTGAAAACTATGAATTGACCCATCAGAGTGATCAAGACTATTTATCTCCTTGTGTCATACTCAGAACAATGAAGAAAATGCAGCTGCATACTTTGTGCAAATCAACCTAAATACAATGAACAGAGCCGTTTAGTCATAAAAAAGTGATGTTAATACCAGTACCACAGTCTGTATGAAACCAGGTAATATAAATATTTCACTTGCTGCTTGGTGCAAGGATCAATGAATTGGATTGGAAAGTATTCAGTCTGATTATCATAGAGTAGTTAACAGACTGGACCGGCCAACTACACTCTATTTTAAAGACTTATTCACAAAATATTTTATTGTAATGATATATTCACATACCCATAAACTTTTGTACTTTACTGCAATTTTCCCTTATTTTGCATCAGAGTTTCAAGTGTTTTTCTGTATTTCAACACACAGATTGGTCAAAATGAAAAGTATGGAAACCACAAAAACCCAGAGCTCTCCACAAACACTAGCCAATGTTCACATTTCTGCAGTATTTGGTATCCATAACAGTCTGCTGAATAGTCCATCACTATGGGCTCCAGCCAATAACGTAATTCAGGTTCAGATGTATTTAGGATTTCACAGAAGCATTCGCACTGATGCTGTGTTAGTAGTCACAAAGAGATATGTGTCACAGCATCATCAAACTCCAAAACTGTCACATTTCATCTTACACACATAGGGTCGGATCTACTAAGATCCCAATTTGCGTGTCCTAATTTGCCTGTGCAATCTAGATTTTTATGTGTAGGGCCGAAGCGCTGTTTGCATGTGATTTACTAAGATTGTTTGCACAAATGACAACAGGTGCAAGGTCTTAGAAACCGCCCAAATTTAAAATATGCTGTAAAAACTGCTCTGGGATCCACCAGCACTAATGGGAACAGTGACTGGAAGGATCCAGACAAAAGGAAATGTAATGTTGGAAGAGTTTAGTTACAGAAGGTGCTGCATGACTCATTCATTCATGTATTTCTTTTTCTTTTTTTTTTTATCCCAATCATCAGATCAAGTGGAAAAGAGTCCCATAAAGTGTGTGTATGTGTGTGTGTGTGTGTGTGTGGGGGGGGGGGGGGGGGGGGGCAAAA
>JAQQZY010000006.1:4877160-4887807 GCA_030068375.1 Ostorhinchus rueppellii
TCTCTACACATTTGCTACACTCTGGCTGACTCAGAAATGAGGCCCAATGTCCAAAAAACCGGAGTGTCACTTTAAAACAGCTGCTTCAACAAGGACAATCCAAATTCACACTAAAACAGTCAGACTAGTTTCTCCAAACATGACAGTCCACTTTACCAAAATGTGATTGTTAACCATACAAGCAGAAGAATTATGAGAATATTACATTAGGTGCTTGTGCTCAGATAATAAAAGTCAAACTTTATCCTTTCATGTTCATCCCACTGAAATTCCTTGACCAAAATGAATAAAATAAATGTCTACACTGATAACAACCATGCAGATCGGTACCTAGAGTGGAGGATAGGTGACATCCATGAAGAGTGTTTGTATACAGAGACAATGCGAAGACTTTCATACACAAGAAAAATGTGTTCTCTTCTGCAGAGACCTAAATTATGCTCTATTTTGAAAAACATCTTACTTTTCCCCCATGGCAGAAATCTATCACTAAAGTGTTTTGTATACAGTACATTCAGCTGCTCTTGATGTGCTATGTGACTATTTTGCAAAACAAGAAGGCACAAAAAAGCAAAGCAGCCATAATTCTGCATCAGTGAAAAGATTGAGTTTACATTCCTGTTTACATGTAGCTGTGGAAACTCTAATGCAGTGGTCCCCAACTTCTTTTGTCGCTTTATAGGTTAAAAAAAATCAACTCTTTTGTGTATAAGTTTTGTCGATAACATTTTTTTTTGTCTTATAAAACATATATGAGTGAGACAAAGTGACTTCCTGCTTGTGCACAGTTCATTACTGCTGCTGAACCGTACATGCAACTGTGGTGAAAGGACACAAATGAAAACATGACTGTTTACTGCGTGGGTCATTTAGCTTCTGTCAATTCAACATCCCTGCAAGGACATTATTTAAGTCAAAAACTACAGTCAGCAGTAAAATATATTAATTTGAACAAATGTGCTTAAACATGCAAAACTATAGTTATGGTTCTTTAAGGACGGTCATATTTTTGTAGTCAGTGACATATTTGATTCAGTCAGCGTTAAGTGTTTTATGCCTTTTGAAAACCACAATATGGGCCACAGATACCAAGTTTTTAATTAAAGAGAACATTACCATGCCCCTAGAACATACTACAATGTGATTGGTTGACATTAACCTCTAGTCAACTCATCATTTACATGTATAAAATATTCCGAAAGTCAATAGCTCTACTAGGATGTTCCTAAGGCCAGTAGGAATTATTATGTCATTAACATTCCTGTTTACATGGAGCTGTGGAAACTCTAATGCAGGGGCCCCCAACTTCTTTTGGCTTGTGACCCCACTTTAACATCAGAAATTTCTAGTGACCCCAGACATTTTTCTGCTAAAGTTCATTTGCTTTGATCATGTACTCGTTTGCCATACTATGTTGCAAATAAACATACATTTTAGACCAGGGCTGTCAAACTTATTTACCTCCAGAGGCCACATTCAGCCAAATTTAATCTGAAATGGGAAATAATAACACAATAACCTAGAAATAAAGACAACTTTTTCTCTTTGTTTTAGTACAAAAAACAATATTAAATTATGAACATATTTACATTTAAAAAGTATCCTATCGCAAAAAATATGTGAATTACCTGAAAAATAAATAATTTTGTGAGAAAAATAAAGGTAATTTTAATAATATTATGCCTCAACTTACCATTTATGAATTTGCATAACACACAATTGGTAATGGATATAATATTGTTAAAAATTTGGCGTTTGGACTACAATAATAAGAACAATTTTTCCTTCAGTTTCTTATTTGCCTAGCTCATTGTTCTTCTTGGTAGTTCTTCTAGGTTCATTTGGACTACAGTTTTGCTTTTCTGAAACTAAACTAGTCCAGTTGAACCTCAAAGAACTACCCAGAAAAATTGTGTTTTTTTCATTATTTATAGGTTTTTATGCCATTATTTTACTTTAGATCATATTAGTCTAAATGTGGAATCTGAACTAAAATGAATGTGACTGTCTTGATTAATATCTTCAGAGTAATTTTTCCCGTTTTGCAAATTCATCCCAGGGGCCAGATGTGACCCTTTGGTGGGCTGCTTTTGGCCCCTGGGCCGCATGTTTGACACCTGTGTTTTAGACAATATTTAGACTACATATGCACCTTTTTAGAGTCCGCTTCTCAGTTTCTCTTAGATGTCTGAGCGGGGCCAGGCAGGTGAAGACATCTTTCCATGCTCTGTTCGGTCCAGTTTTCTGACGGGCAGGTTGAAGCGCAGTAACACATGTGGTCACACGATTGGGTCAATCAAGATACATATGCCCTCAAAGATATTATATCCTACATTTTATTTTAACTTGACTTCTATTAGGAACAGTGTGTGGTATATTAAATCATTAAAAAATATTCTTTAATTATAATTTTTTTTTATCAATAACTAGAAGCTCCAGACGACCCTATTTGAATTCCAGGCGACCTCACAAGGGGTTGCAACCCCAAGGTTGAAAAACACTGCTCTAATGTGTTTATTGTGTTGAAATATGGGAGAGTAATATCTGGAGACAATTCTGCTATTTTGCTTTTTCTCCTCAGACCAGTAATTTTGCAGGGTTTTCCAAAGGTGGTGCACTTGTAAAGGCTGCCTTCTGTCATTTCTTCAGCTCTCAGTATGCTTTAAAAGTAAGTGTGTTTCTCTTTCTGACTAGAAATACATTTATGTGCACTTTGTTTGGGCTGTGCATGTCCAGCCTGAATAACTATTGCCTTGTTAGGGCCAGAGCGCCACGTATCTGTGTGAAAACCCTTTTGTTTTTGTGAGCATGTATGGGTGAAGGACTAACACCAACAAACAGAAGTTATGACAACTGAGGTTCAGTATCTGTGTGCCAAACTCACTTTATTGGGCCCCTGGTCCTGGACACTTTGACCAGTCTGCACAAAACAGTATACATGTACAACGCTACACCATAATAAAAGACCGTGATGCCATTTGGAATGTTGTGGGCATTTTTGAAAATTTAGTCACATGATATTTGGACGAAATTTTAGTCATTCATTAGGTCTGCTTGGTTTTGTTTTAAACCTGCAATTTTGATAACTGAGTAATGTGTGTGTGGCTGCATATCCCTTTATGGATAGCTTTGTTTGATGTCAGCATGCTGTTAACCCTCAAGTGCCAACATTGCAATATTGTGACAAGTAACGTAAATGAATGAGATATCAAAATCGAATACTAAAAAAAAAACAAGAAAAAACCCCCAAAAAACTCTGGAGCTTAACCAGTTAATTTGACTCATTTTTAGTTTCTGTGATTTTCATTTGTTTTTGACTTTGAGAATCTTGATTAACATCCTGCAACTGTGTTCATGCTGTACACGACCCAAACCATGCTTCACTTCTTTTGGTTTGACCAAAGAGAAGTGGACTGGTTCACAGCATAGTTAGAGGAGGTTTGACATTTGCAGTTTTGTTTTGAATCAAACGGAAAAACTTTAAAAAGCTGGACCCAATGAGAGCGATGTGAAAGTCTCCTCAGTATTCATGTGAATCTAGTTACTGTTGGTGCAAATAGTCATAGAAAACAAAATACTGGATCCAGTTAAACTAAAGGTGCCCTCACTTTACGGTCAAAACACTCTTTTAATTTTCATTTATTATTTGTACTACACCTATGTATGTCCCTGTTGATGAATCATTTCTTACATATGAGCCTGAAGAGGCAGCACACAGATCTGTGGGCTTCAGCTTCCTGCCTGTTTTCGTCTCCATTAATCCAGTCAGAAGCAGCGTTACCTTCAGCAGCAGAAACACTCCTGCTCTAATATCCCTCACCTCCCACAACACTTCTCATCAAACTAAAGCCCTCAGTGTTGTCCCCGTCTTATGCTTGGTGCTATGCACCCCGAAGATGATCAAAGTGCTATTTTGCTAAATTTCAGGCTTTTTAACTTCAACAGTCTTAGAAAGGATGAGACAGATCATACTAAGATGATGAGAAACAGAGTGAGTTGGGAGTGTGTGTCACTGCATGTGTGTCTGATGCGGGACTTCATCTTTGTAGTCCCTTCCCTTTGTGTTTTTTTTCTCCTTCCTAACTCTAACACTGGGCTTGTAGATAGGTCAGCTCCATTACCAATGCGCCGGCCCACAAATATTTAAAACAAATTGAATCGAACACCCAATACCCATCACAATTACGGCAGGCACAATAACTAAATTAGCAATTCAACACAATAATTGGAAATACGGCTTGCCTGGACCCGCGGGCCTCCCTGGAGGGCTGGCTGATCTGTGGAGGCACGTCAAGCCCGCTAATTCCACAGCTAATTACTGATGCACGGTGGAATGAAGTTGTTTGTCTCCCAAATACCATTTTCAGTTCACGGCAAGGAACACAGGACCGTGCTGAGATAGACAAAAACAACAAAGAAGTGAGACACAAGCGTGTGGTCATGCTTGTGTTTCTGTTCTTGTTATTGTTGTGTTCATTTCTGTGCATGAGGCTCATTTTATTTTCTGATGATGAGCATCAGAAAAAGTCAATCATCATTCAATAAAATATAGGCCTATGCTTGACGTATGCTTGTCAATAAAAATGACACAACACATTTAGCAGCTTTTAACAAAACTACCATAATTTCAGTGTTCCTGCTCAATTTTTTGCACGTTTTCAAACTTATTCACTGGATTTTTTTCTGCATGGATGTCTCATTCTTCTAGACAGATTATTTCTAGAATTAAATCTTAAATAATATCATGTAGCTTCTTGCCTAATTCCTGCTTGAATACACTATAAGAAGCAATGAAATGTTATTACTCTATATGATTTATATGATTGAATTTAACTAAAAATAACTTTAAAAATATTGAATCGCCTCAGCACATCTGTCTGTAAAAGCCAATGTGTAGTCCAGATCTCACACTCTGCAGTACCTGTAGGAACATCCACAATCTGAAATAAGTGGAATTCCATCTACACACCAGGTTGACAGTATGTGTTGAACTGCTGCGAAGCTCAGTCATCAGGTGAGGTCATATCTGACTGACAGAAGTCATTGAAAAACATTCATTCAAATCAAAATGCTAAACATGTCTCTTTGGGGGAGTAAACAGTCAAAATTTGCTCACATTCATGCAAATTACTCAAAATCTGTTTGTAAACTGTGTGTGAAGTCTCATCATTGCCATCACACATCTATCATTACATAGAGTAGAGCATCAAGAAATTATTCAGCAGGAGAGCTGAACAAAAGCTCAAATCAGAGTGTTTATGTTAAACGGCATGCACTGCACACAGGAAATGACTTGTGAAGCTCTATAGGCACAAGTAGATAAAATGATTACTTTAGATGTAAATGAGGAGTTCAGATGAGGACTAGGCCTGTAATCTGACAGTGGCATACAGGGGTGCAGAGAAGGAGGAGGAGGAGGAGGGGAGAAGGATCTGTCATTGAGGTTTCTGAGTGCCGAAGCGAGAATTAGTGGCCAAATTGTCCATGTCGCCGCATCAAAATTTCCTTGCCAATCAGCCTTGAACATAAACGACAGTGCAAGAAAACGAAACCGTACAAGCTAGCCCGTATGATCGGACAAGCAGTGGCGGCGGCGGTGGGGTTTTGGACTGGGTGATTGAGGCCGGCGCTAATTTGGATCCTGTCCTCGTAGCCCCCGCTAACTAATCCTCCCCATCTCTATTTATCCTCTCAGAATCTCATCTGGGGAAGCAGGCGTATATTAACAGCTGGAGCCATCTGAAGGGCTCCCTTTTGAGACGTAGCTTGGCTAGCGTGTTGAGAGCTTAGCTGGCCAGTGACACTTCCAATTGAACGTATAGATGTGCAGCAGACTTTAAGGGCCTAAAGGACGCGTGATCGCATAATCTGATTGCTTCAGGGCTGGAGGGGTTCAGTCCAAGATATGAATTTATGAAAGAGGAGCACACAGAAGCACTGTGACCCTAAACTGTCATTGTTGGGCTGGATGTGCAGTCACAGGACTCAGTGAGTAACATGATGCAGGGTCTGAGCTGTAATCAGCCCACTCCACTGGAGACTGCTGACAGAAAAGTTTAAAGAAGACTGTGCTCTGAAAATGTTACGGCGCAATCACATAAAGTCTGTTTAATCTCCCAAAATGTTCAACTGAAATTAGACAAAGTAGTTAAATAACTGATGACTACATTTCTGACAATGCAATGCAAAAACAACTGCAAAAAGGAAAGGTACGACGCAGACTCTGTGTTCAGATGCATTTCAGATTAGATTCGATTACATTAGATAGAACTTTATTGAGCCTTTGGGCAGAACTCTCAGGAAACTGGGGTTAAAATAGCAGCACAAACACCGGATACACAAACCAGAAATACCACAAGACAATATCAGTACAATAACTAATAAAAAACTGGATAACTTGCAAAAATAAGTTGTATTCGCACATTGGAAAGTACCAGTAGACACAAGTGCAAAGCAGCAGTAGTAGTAGTAATAATAATAATACTAGTTCAATAATCACAGAATAAAAGTTATAATAAAGTGATATCACTACTAGTATTCATTTATAGTCAATGTATTCTGTAATGTCAGTTTTTTAATCAATGTAACAGAGCTTATATTTTCTATTCCTACCTGATAGGTACCAAAGAGAACTAAAACAGGTGTTTCATTTTGCAAATTTCGTACAAATATTGTTATTTACTTAGTAACTTATCTTTAATTTAATGACAGATATGGAGAAAAGTAGGTAAAAAGCCCTATCTCCTCATTTTTCAACTTTGTACCTCACATAAATTATTAACAGCATTAATAAAGCTACTGATGGAAATGGTATGTGAATGAGACAAAAGAGGCTACTGGTAGTTTATAGTTGTAAGTTGTTCGTGTTCTATTATGTGGGTGTTTCCCAAAATTTTTTTCTTCTTTTTTACAACTGTGTAAATGTTGTGAAATTGCATGATTAATAGAAGCCGTATAATATGGCACGTAACAGACTGCAGTGAATGAGAAGATATTTGTTGCTACTCGCAAAAACAAGAACATTTAAATAAAATGATCAAAGAAAGAGGTTGGATCTTTGCATAATGACCTGGCTTAGCAAAACTTCCAGGATGTTTCCACATTTCTATATGTTTTTTCATCTCATTGTGACTTAAATAACTATAACTAGGGAGGTGCAGCTGGTTGACATTTGTGGACTGAGTTGGTGTTGTGCTATTTGTTTGCTTCCAGTTTGTCTTTAATTGTCTTCATAGATTTTATTGACACCAAAGCCATCACTGGTTTGATTCGTCATCAGTTCCCTTATTGATTCCTGGTCAGTAATCTGGAAAAAAAAGTTAAATAAATTAATAAAAAAGAGATGGCATTTCGAGAATTGAAGATGTCCACATGCTGAAGAAATTACATTGACATGTTTGGACAATTTAATCCTTTCCTTCATCGCTCCATCTTGTTACAAGTTTCCGGCGGCTAGGATACATGTGTTTAAAGCCACTGCGATGAAACTGTCAGAAAACATCAACAAAAGACAGTGGAGGATCTTACGATAATTTAGAGCAGGGGTATCAAACTCATTTTAGTTTCCTTGGCCACATTCTTCTACATTTGGTCTGGAGTGGGCTGAACCAGTGAAATAATAACATAATAATATATAAATAGTGTCAACTCTAAACCTTTGTCTATCTTTTAGAGGGAAAAAAGTAAAATAAAACAATGAAAATGTTAACATCTACAAACTACCCTTTCAAACAATGCAAATAACATGAACAAACTGAAAATTAAGTGTGATTTTAACAACATTCTGCTTCAGTTTATCATTTCCACATGTTCATTATAACTTACAGATGCAGTAGACCTACAAATACACAAAACATTTAGTAACAGGAAAAATCTTGTTAAAATTGCACTTACTTTTCTTAAGACATTTCAGGTTCTTTATATTTGTTTGAATTATTTACATTTTTTGTGAAATTATTATATTTTGTTTTACTGTCAATACATGAAAAATATTTACATTTACAAGCAGAAAAATGTGGAGGTGTGAGTATTTATAGCAGGGGTGTCCAATCCTGGTCCTCGAGGGCTGGTATCCTGCATGTTTTAGACGTATCCCTCTTCCAGCACACCTGATTCAAATGATGAGCCTATCATGAAGTTCTGCAGAAGCCTGATAATGAGCATCAGGTGTGCTGGAAGAAGGAAATATCTAAAACATGCAGGATACCGGCCCTCGAGGACCAGGATTGATTTATAGGTTATTACCTCCACCAAAGAGGTCGCATTTTTGCCAGAGTTTGTTTGTTTGTTTGTTAGCAACATAACTCAAAAAGTTAGGGATGGATTTTGATGAAATTTTCAGGATATGTCCACTCTGGGTCAAGGGCAGATGACTAAATTTTGGAGGCGATCCGGATCACCATCTGGATCCAGGAATTTTTTTTTAAAGATTCTTTATCATTATGAGATAGGGCATGGTGTCACAGATTTGCATATGAGGTCATTCAGTGCCATCTAGTGGAGGAAAGGACAAACACTACCTTAAAAAAAGTACAAACACTACCTTGGCGGGGGTCTGTGCTCTCCGAGTGCTTTTCTAGTTACAATAGTATTTGACTGATCTGACCCACTTGAGATTGAATTGGTCTGAATGTGGAACATGAACTAAAATGATTGTTATATCTTAATATCTATTTTTGCATTGCACAAATTCATCCCAAGGGCCAGACTGGATCCTTTGGCGGGTCAGATTTGGCCACATGTTTGACACCTGTGATTTACAGCATATTCTTAAAGCTAGAAATCAGACTGCAAAAATCCAAATTTCTCTAGGCCAGCATTTGAATTCGACATATTTTAGTTAAGTTGAATGTTTCTTATGTGGAGTACAGTATGTAACTGGACGAGAGCATCTTCAGACCTGGATTTCTATTTGTACTGTTTCAGATTCTTTTCCATTTACACAAAAGGAAGAGATAGCCGCTGAAACGACGGCTACTTGCAGTGTTTCTACCCATATACCACTGTGTTCCCCCTCAGAGACATATACAGGTGAAAGCCTTTCTGTGTCTGATAGTAAGTCCACTAACCAGCAGCCAGCCAGCAAGGTTACACACACAAAAAAAGACCGTCTCATTTCTAAGAACGTCCCAGCTAAAACAGCAAACGACTCGCCTCACCCAATTCAGAAAAGTCCCTCCACACACACACATACAGCAGCACCCTATCTTCTTCTATTCCCTCTCTACTGATTAAAATAACCTCCACTCTCAAAGGGGAGGAGTCAAGCTATTTTAGAAATAAATATTCCCTTGGCGGACAGACAGGACAGGCTGAGATCTGTGTGTGGGTGAGGTAGTGTGTCCCCCTGATGCCTTATCTCCCCACCTCCTTCTTATAACATACACACAGTCCCATATATACACACACACACACACACACACACACACACACACACACACACACCAGTCTTTATCACGACCCGACACTTGGGCTCGGGCTGGTAATCAGAGCAGCGAGCATCCCCCCACCCCATCCCTCCCTCTTCCCACTGAGGAAAGAGGCGCATTCTAATCTCAACTGTTGCATATCTAATACTAATTGGAATCCTGCAACTGGGTCACTCTCATTGTTTTTCAAGTATTGTCAAGTCGGGGGGGAAACATATGAAACTGAAATTACACCCCTTACACCCCACACTCTCCCTCCCCTTGCCCTGCCTCCACACCCAACCCAACCACCCTCCCCTCTTTAGCTGGAGCGCCCTTGATTGGATCCTCTCGCTCACTAGTTTGTGTGTCTGTGTGTGAGACCGAAAGAGATAGAGAGATCAAAGAAAACAGACGTACTCCCTCTGGTGAAACACACACACACACACACACACACACACACACACACACACACACACACCTGGATATCCTGATGTCTGGATCGTTTTTTTTTTTCTTACTCTCCAGGGTGACACTGACTGGACCGAATTGGACGAAAGACAACATTATGGAAGGGCAGTCCATGTGCTACTTAAAAATAACAACTCAGTCAATAGAAAAAGTAAGAATCTTACAGGAAGTTTCAATAGTATCAACACTTCTCGATATATCAAATCTACAGTGTCTGAAGAATCCCACTCTACTGAACTTGCCTGTTATACAGCAGGGGTGTCAAACATGCAGCCTGTGGAGCCAAAATCGGCCCACCTAAGGGTCCGATCTGGCCCATGGAATGAAAAGGTGTGAAAATAATTTTAGTTCAGAGGTCATATTCAGACCAATTAGACCAAGTAGAATGGACAACTAAAATAATGAATAAAATAACAAATAATAAAAGTTAAATTGCATGATGAAAATGTTTACAACTCCAAACTGTCTTTTCACAAAAATCAGAATAATCTAAACAAACATGAACCTGAAATAAAAAAGTGGAATTTTAACAGTATTCTGAGTGCTACGAAACATTTTGTTCCTTTTTAGATCCACTGTGATCTATTAGTTATAAATGTGTAAATGATAAGCTAAGGCATAATAATGGTAAAACTGCACTTTTTTTTAGCCTGGCGAATGCGCAGACTCCTCAGGTGTTTTCGCTCAACTTCGTCAACTTCGTGAGCACACCCGGGGGTCTGGAAACTCTTCGACAACGCTCTTCAGCTAAAACTTGAAATGTGTACGG
>JAQQZY010000006.1:5023166-5036087 GCA_030068375.1 Ostorhinchus rueppellii
ACTTGTAAAATAAAATGTAGAGATTTATAATAATAATAATAATAATAATAATAATAATAATAATAATAATAATAATAGCTGAATTAAATCTTCCTTTCCTTACATTTTTTTCCTATTTTCTCTGACATGATGCTATGTTTTTTAGTCTTCCTTTACAGGGCCAGAGGTTGCTTTAGTCTAAACCTCCAACACAGAACGCTGCTTTGGAAGTTGAAATGATCGCCGTGCCATTGACTTCAGCGTTAAACAATGTGTATTGAGTGGTGTGCACCGCTTGTTGACTGCACGTCTGTGATTGCTTTGTCTGCGGACTTGATCTTTTCAACTAGTTTACTATTCAAATCCACTTATCACGTCCTCCTCAGTCGGACTGAACAAACACACTGGGGCAGCCGCTGCTCTGGCCGGGGGTTTGATCCTGTGCACTGCCCCGGCTGTTAAAAAAAAACAAAAAAAAGAAAGAAAAGAAGAAAAAGAAAAAGACACCCCAAGTGTGATTTCCTCGATTTCCTAACAAACCCTCTTTCCTGCTGAGAGTCAGTACACGCGTGTTTAATGTTACAGCCCTGTTTTTTGTTCCTTGTTTTGCATAAGAATCCAAATTAACAAGCTTTTAATTACTGTGTCCTAATCAAAGCTTATGGTCTCGCAGTCCTCATTCACGCCTTCAGGCATGGACAGGTCGGTTAATCCATTTATTTAAAGAAAACAGAAAGAAAACTACGTTTCTAGTCAATAGAAGCGCAGCTGCTTTTGAATTACTTTTGCGTCATATAATTGTATTTATAATACTAGTTTATATATTTTAAGGTCATTTAAAATTGATTGTTTTATTTCCACAAGTCTAAAATAACAAGAATTGCATGAATTTTTAAAAATGTAGTATCCTTTACTATCATATAGCCTAATAAACTATACCATCATTTCTACATTTTCTGGGGATTAATAGTAAAATATAACAGCCAACAGTGAAGCATATACAAACATATACAATTTTTGCAGTAAGTCTGCAACAGATTTATTGCAATATTTTGCAGTTAAAAGTGTGATAAAGCCTGAAAAGATTAGTGTTAAAAATGTATTTTATGTCATTATGTTTGTTGCTCTCTTTGCCATAAATATGTCCATCTAATGTTCTGGAGGCCTGTTTATCTGCTGCTTCAGTCCACTTTACTGACCTAAAACCAGCTCTATGACCAAACAAAACCACTGCTCAAATGTTTTTGGGTTTTTTTGTTGTTGTTTTTTTTTTTTGTCACCTTTCCCGTTGCTTACCTAAAGAAATCATTTTTGCAGTACAGTCTTCCCTCTCGAGAGAAACATTTCTCTGTCAAATTACATTTGCACTCGCAGCACTGCACGCACTTGACGTGCCAGGCTCTGTCCAGCACGTTGAGGAGAAAGCGGTCCAGGATAGGCCTCTCGCAGCCGGCGCAGTGGACCATGGCTTTGGCTGGGCGACAACCCCACAGTGAAGCACACACACACACAAACAAAATCAACAGTACAGGCCGGGCATTGACTGCCTTCGTCCGGAGTATTTGCTTTCCACCCCCTCCTGATTCGCCTGGAGCTCCCGGGTCAATGTGCGCGGAGAAGCCAGTCGATCAGGTGTCAACACGGATTTCTCCCTGCATGCGTAAAAAGGCTCAGCGTCCAAAAACAGACGAGAAGGGATGACGACCGCGTCCTCTTTCCCACTCTCTCAGGTGCAAAAAATAAAAATAAAAAACCAAACGCAAAAGAAGAAGAAGAAAATAATCAGTCCTTTGATGGATCCGGGGGAAAACAGCAATTCAACCAAAAAATGTAGATTTCAGTGAAGTGGACTCAGAGTGGAGGACCGGAGCCAGTGTGGTTGTCCCGGCTCTCTGGAGGTGACGCATCAGCCGAGAGGAACGTCGTGTGCCAGTCAGTTGGAAGAGGCGTCTAATAAAATGCTTTTAGGGCAGAGCTGTCACACAACAAGACACGCACGCCTATAAATAATGCAATGTACTTGGACATGGCAGCGAATCCACTGGACAAAACCCGGCGAGAAACCAAATCACACACCCAAAAGATGACAAAAACGGAAAAGACTTTCCCCCTCTGCTGGTCCTGTGTGTTCGCTCTGAGGCAGGGGAGGCAGGGATGCGCTGGCGGCTCCGGTAGTACTCAGTGTGTATGCTGGGATGCCCTCAGTCTCCAGTACCGTGTGTATGCTGGGATGCGCTGGGTCTCCAGTACACTGTCTTGCTCCTAAAGCTCCAGCCCAGCCTTATTCCCAGCCTCCTGACGTCAGGCCTCGGCCAGACCAATCAGCGCCGTGCTATGCCAGCTACCATCAAGCCGCCCCATCATAACCCAGCGAGGGCTCTGCCTGCTATTTATGCCACACACTCAAGACACCAATTGTCAAGAATTTCCCTGCAAACTGTCATATGTTAGTGAATGTGTTTGGAGGAAGCAGACGCGGCGGAGGGCGAGCAGCGCGGAGGGAGAGACGCCACTTTTCAGCTGCTGAGCAAATTGTCTTCTGGGAATGAGGGGGACATGAAGGAGGAATCTGTGCAGGTAGATATAGTGGCGTGTTCAGGATACAGAAGCTAGAGGCGCATAGTGCATGGTGGCTCCCTCTTTATTCAGAATGCCAAGTTAGTTTGCGTAAAAGTTGGAAGTTGGGTGTGTTTGTGTTATGTTTCAAGACTATTTGGATTTTTTTTTGGGTCATCAATAAAGCAGCTTTGAGTAAAAAAGAAAGAAAGAAAGAAAGAAAGAAAGAAAGAAAGAAAGAAAGAAAGAAAGAAAGAAAGAAAAAAGTCAACAGCCTTCTTTGCACCTGAACGTATCATCCATAGTTTCATGTTTGAGTACACAGCAGGATACTGAGCTCTGGTGTTGGTCAGGTGGTGGTGGTGGTGGTGGAAGGTGTTTTACGGCTACTTTCCCTTTATTCTCACGGTTTATTTACTTTTATAATGTCCCCGCCTCTGAGAAGTAGCACACTTTTTTTTTTTACTTTGGTGTGATTTGGAAGTGAAAGACAAAAAGGCTCCAAAGTTGACGGGAGGCAGAGCGGAGCCCTTCAGGAGCTTGCGGCCCAGACACCTCGGACGATTCATTAGGGAAGTCCAATCCACTTCAAGTCCACCTTAAGTAAATGACACCGTGAGCCTTAACAGACTGCTGGATTATTAGTGGTTTCCCCATCAAAGAGATCACTGGAGTCTTTTGTTTGGCAGTTTTTGAGATGATTGACTGGCTTAAGACTCCGATGCGTATTAGGGTTATTTTCTCTGCAGCTCCGTGGAAGCAGGTTAGTGAGGAAGGCGTCAAAGTTTGCATGCCTGACGAATAAAATCGTTTTGTTCCACTAGTTATCTAAGATTAACCAGGAAATGTGTTAATTCAACAATACCTCCTCTATGGTGGTCTCTGAGATTGGAGTTAAATGTAATTTTCGGGAAGAATTATATGTTATTTTCATGGCAAAAAAAAATAAATAAATAAAAAAGAAAAGAATCGAAAGAGAAAAAAGCAGAAATTGAGTGTGTACTTGTTCTTGCCTTTAAAGCAGACTGAAGCTCAGAACACTTAACGCACTTTAATGTAGAAAAAGGGACCCGGGGACACGCATGTGTTTTGTACCAGTGGGCCCCCAGCTCCTCCAGCTCCTCCAGCTCCTCCTGCTCCTCCTGCATATGTGCTGCTTCTCATGCAGGACGCCCGTTCCCGCCCGTTCCCGTCCAGCTGCCTCCCGGCGTCGGGGGAGCGCCCTTTCAACAAGACATGTGTTACTGGCTTGAAGAAAAAGAGATAAGGCTTAAAACATACACGCCTGTTTCCCTCAGCCTCATCTCTTCAGCCTCTCCCCTACTCCTCATCCTGCTTCTTCTTTTTTTTTTTAAGGGGGGGGGGGGTCGTTTCCCACCCTTTTTTAACCCTGTCTGTTTGCGGACGGTGCGTCTGAGCGCATTCTGCTGAGCATCTGGTTACGTTTCCATCAGTGAGAGCGAAGGGGTCATTGAGCTCCATGACAACTGGGCGGTCCATACAGTCGTGCATATACACGCACAATCAGCAGCGGAATTACCGCCTTTATTTTGGACCACAAAACCACCACTCCCCCCCCCCCCCCCCCCTCTCTCTCTCTCTCTGCAGAGGAGTCAGAAACTAAACCTAGAAATACTGGAGCGCACTGGCCTGTCCCCGCCACCACCACCACCACACAAACTTGTAAATGCGGCATGTAAACAACAAAAGTTGTTGTTATTTCCATGTGTAGAAGATGCCTTGATAGTCTGTCAGTGGGGATAATCTCTGCCTGATTTAGAATAAGCCAGAGAAAAAAAGACAGCTCACAGGAGCAGATTAATCCACGAATAGAAGGAAACCAAAATATAGGCTATAGGCTTAAAAATATCTCAACTCCCCTCCAGGCAAAAAACACTATTAAATGCAAAAATGGTTTTAACCTTACCACTGTAATCCTTTACTTGCAATAGATTTTATTCTCACTCACATTTTCATTCTGATACAGCCAGAAGTTGTAAATTGGAATTTGTGGCGCCGCGTCTATCTGTTCTAAACAAAACTTATTTTCTAATCTTTTTGTATGAGTGTAATCTTAATCTCGGGTGCAGATTTAATGGCATAAGGCCTTCCACTGGGCCTGTTACAGGAAACCACACGAATATAAATAAAAAACCAAAAGAAAAACGATAATTCATCTGGAAAGTATATTTTACAGGCCTGCGTCTAGAAGAATCTTTTATTTTTTATGAATGTGTTTGTTCGATTTTCTCCTCCAAAGTGTTATTGTGTGGACACTGAAGACCCTGCGCGTACAGTGGAGGGGGTATTCCTGTATGAGGCCACAGTGTTGTAAAGCAGCCCAGGAGATTTGGGGTTTATGAAGTGCAGACAAGTGAACTGGTACACTGCGAGATAATTAATCTGAGATAATGAATGAGGCTGTGAAGATGCATGCAATCATTAATTCTAATCATGACACGTTTATTTGTCTCCCCTCTCTCCTCCAGGCTCAGATTAGAGACACAATGTCACCACAACAATGCATGGGGGGCACGGCTTGAGGAAGGAGAGCTGCTCCGGAATAAAGACTAAATACTGAATCAAGCAGGTGATTAGACAGGTTGGGGGAGAGAGAGGCTTCAAATATGCTAAAATGATGCTAAAAGCTATTCCTGGTTGTCGGTGTGCGCCCCCGCGGTGGCCGAGGCTATGAAAGCCGGTCTGTGTGACCTTATACCGGGGCCGGTGAGACCGGGCAGCCGGGGGGACGAACCGCGACTCCGGTAATACAGAGAGAAATATCACCCCCGACTGGAGCTGTGATCAACTGAGTGTACTGGAACCGGGGGGTGGGGGACCTACTGGTCCATTGCTTTGGCTGTTTCTGCGCAGGATTTTTTTTTTTAGTATTACAAACAGGCGCGCGCATTCATAATTAATAACAAGGAGCATTGATCATTCTGCCTTGAACACGTTTATTTTAGAAATAAACAGTCCCATTTATGCTGAACTGGCTCAGTTAATGTCATTTGTATAATTTTTCATCTGTATTCTAACTTAGAAAACTTCCCCGCATTAAATAGGCCAACAGGACAAAATAATATTTCAGATGCAGGTGCGGTACCATGCGCAGGTTTAGAAAAAAAACCAAACAAAAAACACCGAGATTTTTTTATGTTCTTTTTGTAATTCGCACTTTACCCCCAACAAATCATTAAAAATGGGGGATTTACGCGAGAAATACGTAACATCATATTCTTGAAAAGAAAAACAAAACCTTCTCCTTGTGTTCACAAACATATTTAATACCACATGTAGCTTTTTTGTTTGCTTGTTTTTTGTGGAACCTTATATTTGCGCATTTGTCAACTTAGTGGGTGTATGTAAGGGGGGGTCTGGTCCATGTCCAGCCCAGTGTGCCAATTATTCTGCCGCGTTATCCAACACCCAGAACCAGAATCAGACCCTCCCATCCACCCTCCTTCCCTCCCTCCAACCCTCCCTGCCTCCGTCCGTCCGTGCATCCGCCCTCCGCTCATCCATCCCTGCTAACGGAGCAGAAAAGGCCCCGCTGAAAGATTTGTGAAATGCAAAGTGCAGTGGTGTGACATACGTGACTGAGGCTGCAGCAGGCGACACCGACGACTCCAGCAACTGACTGGCTGAAATATGCCCCCCCCCTCTCTCTCCTGTGGATCAACAGCCAAACATATGCCGACGTGAACTAAACGTGGATTATTGAACCAACAGCAACTCTACGCAAACATTTTCCAGACTTTCCAACTCAGGTCTCGGCCTGAGCTGAGAGAAATCCAATGGGATTTATAGATCATCTCCCTACAGCTGTCCCTTCTCAGTCAGTCACCCCCCACCCCCCAACATGCACACACACAACCCGATATTAAGAGGTTACAGCCACCGTTGTCCTTTGTGGTGTTTTCTCAAGGAGATCACGTGATGCGGCGATTTTGGTGGGCTCTGGAGTCCACAGTAGACCTGCTTGACATTCCGGGGGCATCCAGAGAAAAGGCAGCCAAAACATGAGCAGAGAGCCGCTCACTCCTCTAGGGGGCGAATTCAATCCGGGAAAGAGAGGCTTAGGCTATGATATACTATTTGTATTATTACTCTTATATTATTATGCCCTTAATTCCATTTTATTGCAGGCGTTATGTCAGGCTAAAGCTGTAGGAGGCAATGCACAAACCCATTTAAAGCTTTAGTCCGCTGATATTTGGCAATAAAGCCATACTGGTTAAAGGATTAATCACTAATGAACAGTAGAGTATATAGAGTGTTTTATTTATTTACTCTCTGTCACGGTTGACATGGGAGATTTTATTAAAGAAAATATTGCAGGATTAATCAATTCAGATTTGTTTAAATTTGATCTTCTGTGACAGGGATTCTACAGGCCCCCAAACCAAAGTGCCCCCAAAATACTGATTTTTACGCAAGACTTTTAAAATGAACTAGACCTGAACGGATTCTGTCTCTCTCTTTTTTTCCATCACATCATCACAACACATTTTCCTTGATTCTATATCAAAATAAAAACAAACAAATAAATAAATAAAAACTACTTTCTCTTGTGAAAATGCTCCAAACAGTGGGGGCTAAACCGAAAAATGAACATACACGTATAACACACACATATAACGGCCCTGGGAAGCAGCCTGTAAAGCAGTTCCCTAGTTTAGATTAATGGTAGTCCGCGTTTATTCTGCAGTCGGGGTGAAAGGGCTAGGATCACTGATGATTATAATATAATGTG
This sequence comes from Ostorhinchus rueppellii, assembly GCA_030068375.1. Classification (NCBI taxonomy): domain Eukaryota; kingdom Metazoa; phylum Chordata; class Actinopteri; order Kurtiformes; family Apogonidae; genus Ostorhinchus; species Ostorhinchus rueppellii. Next base: position 5,030,458 of record JAQQZY010000006.1, read on the forward strand.
TGGCGATAACCACTCCCTTTGAGATATTATCGCCCGCTGGCCAATGCTCAGGGGAGCGGCTGCACGGCTGCAGAGCGGCAGATAGCTGCTGCTGCTGCTGCACACACCGCAGCCGATTTCTGCGCTGCGAAAAAAAAAAAAAGCCCGCAAGCGTGGAGAGAGGCAGAGCTGTCCGCTGCTGATACCTGCATTAAAACATACACCAGAGCAGAGCAGAGCGGCCTATAAAGCTGCTAAAGCACAGCCACACTCTGCTGCTGCTTCAGTCTGGGCCAACATGATGAAAATGTGTTTATTTTGGAGCATCCTGCAAAAAATTCAGCTTCTTGTGCAAGATCGGACTAAAGAAAAATCCATTCTCCTTCCCTTTAATGGCAACAATTTGAGGTGATTTAATTGGTGTTACCTGGGAACATTTAGTGGCTTCTAAAACGACTTTAATTCAGCACCAAAGAGGCTCAGTGGGAAACCTTTTTTTTTAAGGCTTCTTAACAACATCATGAATAACAAAGACGAAGAAATTTTCTGTTTATTTCAGTAGAGTAGCAGGCGTGCACAAACCTTCAATTATGTTGGTCAGGAATAAAATAAGTCCAATAAAAACACATCACAAGACAAAAAATGCAATTTATAAACACTTTTTGATGATCGGAAGATGGTTAAGAGGTTCCACGTGATTTATACAGTTTGGATATTTGTATTTACCCACGTTTAGAAGCAATGCATTTATTGTGTTTTTGGTGATAAAGTCAGAAATCCTACCGATATTGGAAAAGCACTGTTTAATATTCACATTTACCTTCAAAAATATACAATGCGATATCACAATCTACATATACCTGGATTCTGTCATGTTAAAAGGGGGGAAATAACACTGCAATCTAAAATAAATAAATAAAAAACAATCAAGAAGCCTCTGATTATTCTGTAATGTGAAAGAACACAACTTTCCCAAAGCCGATTAGGCTGGAAATCCCCGCACAGCCTAATTATGGACATTCACTGATCAATAACAAACAGCCAGTCCTCAACAGCGGCCGAGTTAAAGGACAAAAAAAGAAGAAAAAATAGAAGAAAGGGCTTGGAGAGGAGGAAGGAGATGAGGAGAGGGAGGAAGAAGTGGAGTGAGTGATGCCTGTGTGCTGGACGCACCGCAGCCAATCCCGCGCCATCCATCTTCATTGGGCTTTTGTGTGCGCAAAAAGCAAAGGCGCACATAAGGTAAAGCCCGCATCAAAGCCGTGGCTTTATTTTTATATCCAATAGATCAGCAGGCAGACAAAGCTTTATTTTCGCCAGGAGAGAGATATTTTACCTCTGCCTTACGGTTTTATGTTGGAGAGGTGTCAGCCGGGGGAAATGGATGGCTAATGCATAGGCAAAGCGCTGCTCGCCTCGGCATGCCGCACGTCGTGGTGGGGTGTGAGGGGGGGCCGCAGGGAAGAGCAGCGGGGATTTAAGGCCCCTGGGGGCCCAACACGGGAGACTGAGCACAGGGGGTATTGAAGCATCCGCCACCACTCATACTATAGCTCATATCACAGTTGAATACATAAGCACACAGTCAGACGCACCTTCCTCAGACTAATACTGAAGTTCACAAGGGCTTTTTTCCAGAGTAGTCCAGGGCCGGCCCTTCTGTTTCTGGGACCCTGGGCAGAGTCCCCACCAATTTTTTTTTTGCCGTCCACACACAGCTGAATGAAATGAATGCCCTTTTATTTTGTCATAGATATGCATAATCTTAATGTTTCTGAACCAAAAATCGGTTTCATCATCTTCTATACTCACTTTTCAATGTTGTCTCTCACAAATTATATTCATTTGTAACTACTTAACACTTCTTATTTCAAGACACTCAAGGCAGCAACATAAACAGGACACAAAGAAAGAAAGAAAAAAAGAAAGAAAGAAAGAAAGAAAGAAAGAAAGAAAGAAAGAAAGAAAGAAAGAAAGATCCTATATATTTAAACCAAACTTTGACCTTTTTCAGCTCTATATTTCTACTAAAAATGTGTTGTATTGGAAAATGAGCCTCAGGTATATATGGTTTGGTCTGTGGTAATAGCCAATGCTACTTGTCCCTATACAAATAAAACTGAATAAGTCAAAGAATACACAGATATCAGATTGTACACTCTGACATATATCCACCGTTTACCAAAGCCACCTCTTAAACAGCTGATGATAAATTACATTGGAATCACACATGTCCAGTTTTTTTTTTTTTTGTGTGTGATTATTATTATTGTTCTGGCGATATGGTTCTAAGGAAGGGAAGTAAGAAAGGAATCATAGCAGAACAAAAAATAAAACAAACACAAATAGAACACAAACATAAACCCCAGGTTGACATAACCTAAATAATAATGATAATAAAAAGTTATTTAAAAATCAGAAAATCAAAACCAACAACATAAATCAGAGTTAATAGTTTTCATCTCCCAAAAATATTCAAACTATTTAAATAAAGACATAAATCAAAGTGAGAAAAATATCAAGAGTATTTTCCAATTTGCTCTCATGCGCCTCTAAAGCCAGCTACATGCAAATTCAGCTGCAGTTTTCTCTGTAGACGCTGGCTCCAGTTCATGACCAGAATCCATCAGCAAAATCTAACATGACATTTCCTTCATACATTTATGTACAATAATACACTGGTGTGTTTTGATGTATCTCTACAAAGTAGCTCTATATAAAAAGACTCAAAATGACTGTTAATGAATGAACATAAGGAGGTGGGGGTATTAGCAGAGCCTCAGCAGAATGATTTTCATTTGGTTTCACATGAGTGTCCCATGACAGCCTAACTCATTTTCATGGATGTTTCCGGTCCATGTGTTTGCAGTGTGTTTTGTCTTTGTAAATGCTCAAATGTAAAGAAATTCTGAAATGTAAGCAGCATCATGTAAACCAATCTGCTGGAATCTGCCGTAAAATGTTCACATTAACTGCATTTTAGACCCCTCCAACACATCCCCGTACAGGACTATTAGCTAGTTGTTAAAATCTTATGCTCTGCTCACTCCCTGACATGAATGCAGATTTCTGGCTATATGCTGCAAAGAGTTAACGAGATTTACAATGGTGTTCAAAACACAGAGCTTCCCTGTCATATTTCCCCCTCATGCTAAATAGAAATCTTAAGAAGTAATTGGAATTTACTGCATACCTGAATAACTGCATATAAATAAGCACACATTTCATTGGGGGGTTCACTGACACTGTTTGGTCGCATAAAAAACTGCTGCATACATTATAATTCACAGCAAATAATCTTATTTTGCTGGAGCCTTTGCTACATGCTTGGGATTCCGTCCAAATTACCGAGGATTCAAACAAGCGTTTTCAATTTATTAAACCTATATGGGCAACATTTCATTTTAATGGGACAATTTATTTCTGGGAAAGGATTATCAGGGGTTGGTTGAAACCATGGCAGTGTGTAAATCTGACAGTGTTCATCTCATTTAAAGGCAGGCAGCCTGTCTGTGCTCAGGCCTGTTTCAGTGGACGGAGGATTCAAGCAAAGGCTGAACCCCCCCCCCCCCACTACCACCACCACACCACCCCTGTCCTCTTTCTGCAGGAGGAAAGGTAAAACTAGCTCGTTGACTTTGGCCATGTCTCCCAGACAAAATTCCTCAATTCTCAATTCTCAACACCTTTATGAGCCTGCATGCGCTTACTGAATTTGGTGGAGGAGGACACAAATCCTCCGGATGGGATTGGCAGTCATGCCCCCAGTCTCTCGGCCCGACACGCTCGGGATGTAAAGTGGCCATCGGCGGCGCGACCCCCCGGTCGAGAGGGCTCAGCGGATTTGGAGATAATGACATTGCCGCCTCTATTAAGATTCACATTAACCATTTCACCACACGACCCCATTTCCCTTTGTCCTAGCTCCTGTGTCAAAAGCCTCCCAGTGTTACTGTGCCTGTGGTAATATTCAGAGCTGACCAAACAAGCCAGGCTGCCTGCATGTGCACAACCTCTATTCCTGAGAAGGACAAAAAAGAGAGGCTGTCTATATGCAAAGAATACAGTGGAAATAGATCCCACTTGTTGAAAGCAAAGCTCCCTTAACATTCATGGAACAAACTTGGCTGTAAATCCCCCATGACTGTCTATGACATTTACCATATTCTCCAACAGAACTATGACTTGTTTTGTCTTTTTTACTGACTGAAAGATACCTACACCCAGTGACCTCTCATTGTATGTCTCTGCAGCACACACACACCCACACACCAACCCCTAGTTGCTTCCCCTGCTGACTCCCAGAGCTGTGACTGTGGGAGGGAGGCCAAATTGTTTGTCTCTCCCTGTGTCAGAGCTCTACAGCGAGGATGAGACCATGAGAACAACTGCTCCCTGTCTGGCTTCTGGCTGATGGCTCGATCAGGTTGGAGCAACGGGGAGCCTGACGCTGAATGAGGCTGAATGAGTGTGTGTGAGGAAGTGTGAGTATATGTGTTTGTAGAGAGGAGACTCCAGGAGTCAAGAGTGATGCTCAGCAAGCAGCTGAAAGAGTCACAGTGCAAATAAAGTACAACAGAAGTCCATTAGAATATCCATAGAAGGAAGCAGTTCTAACAGGAAAGGGAACATTTAGGCTAACGACCACCACAGGATTAACATCAGCTGTGTGTGTGTGTGTGTGTGTGTGTGTTCATGTCTCTAAGGCGGCCTTTAAGTCAAATCTTCATTCATTCATTCATTCATTCATTCATTCATTCGTTCATTCGTTCATTCTGTAAACTGCTCAGTCCTTCAGAGGGTTCAGAGGGGGGCTGGAGCCTGTCCCAGTTACCAAAGGGTGACAGTGGGTACAAACGCTACATGTGAATTTGAGATGTTTTTGCAGCATCTTCACCACTAGAGGACTGGACACTTTTACTCGTTTTTGTAATTTTCTCAGACTTGAAGCAGCTGTTGCTCTGATAATGATCTATCATCAGGGTCAGTTACTTCCTGATCCATAAAATGATCCCAACCTGAGAGCAGATCTAAATCCATCATATTTCATGGGGATTCATCTGACTTGTGAACATAATTCCTTCATTATCTACCTCCTATATGTCAGCTTTCTCTAGTTCACATAGCAGTAAACAGATTTTGGAGACTTGTCAATTTCCATCAAAATGACATCTGTAGAAGGGCAAGATGAGAGAATGGTACAGTCCACATCCACAACCTGAGCAGTAGTGTAAGTGCTGCGGTAATACGTTCCATGAGGTATTCTGGGATGTAGGGCATCAGAACTGTAACTGTACAAACGTACAGCACTTAAAAAGGGCAGATTCAGCAGATCTGAAAACAGCTCACACTACTGACACTGACATCAGACCCACTCTGTCAAAACAAACTCACAAATGATGCTCCAAACATTAGACTGAATCCTGAAGTATGTTTTAAAATTCAACAAATTAATTCATAAAATATATGTTTTTTTCAGTGTATTTGCAAAGTAGTGGAATTATTCAATGTCCTGGATTTGATCAAACAGAATTAAAGTCCCACACCCACAATATTTAGATGGACTGCGTTTAATATATATACATATATATATATATATGTGTGTGTGTGTGTGAGTGTGTGTGTGTGTGTGAGTGTGTGTGTTTGTGTGT
>JAQQZY010000006.1:5085210-5095707 GCA_030068375.1 Ostorhinchus rueppellii
CATGGACTAGTTTTTCTGCATCGTTCTGTGTTAGAATGGGCCTAATTTTATCAATATTACGCAGATGAAAAAAGGCGATTCTAGAAATCTGTTTTATGTGCGGGTTAAATGATAAATCTTGATCAAAATCTTGACAGGAGATTCTCTTTCCAAACAATCCTCCTCCTCCTCCATCTTCCTCACGCACAGATCTTCTCATATATGAATAAAGAAATTAATATAGCTAGTTTATTTATTTTGTTTTGTTTCTTTTCATTATTATGATTTTCTAATTGTTATTTTCTTTCTAATTGCACTTTTTATGTTCAGCTCGTACTGTGAGGTTCCACTGTGCTGTTAATCAGTGTAAATCAATGTATTCTGCTCTAGATGTCTGATACTGTAAGGGATGCAGAGCTGCACTGAGCCACCGGCTGGGGGGCTATCAAAGAGGATGACATCCGGCCGCTTAATAATACAACCTTCAAAGGCTGTCTGATGTCACACACACACACAACAGCACACATGGATGAGAGTAAGACAAAGACCACGAAAGAGAGAGAGAGAGAGAGAGAGAGAGAGAGAGAGAGAGAGAGAGAGAGAGAGGACACAGTTGTTGTCAGTGTTCATGAATATTTAGTAGGACTTGTTGGAATGAAGATAGAGGTTTGCTGTGCTCCTGTGTGTGTTTGTGTGTTCAAACACATTTCCCAAGTGTGTAAGATGTGTGTGTTTGTGTGTATACATATACACACTTCTATAGCTGTGAGGACACATTTGAGTTCTTACAGAGGAGGACATTTTAGCCATTGTGAAAACGTTTGATCATTTTTGAGGTTTAAGAAGTGATTTAAAGGTCAAAGTTGAAATCAGGCTTTCAAGGGTTACGCGTGCTGTTGGTTGACAAGGGAACGGCATTATTAAGGGTGTTATTGTTCCATTGTGGTGACGTTTCAACCGGTGTTCCCAGCATTTAGAGGGTTAAGAGGAAGTCTGAGGGTTAGAATCATGTCAATGATTGTCCTGACAATGATAGAAAAGCATACATGTGTGACGTTACAATAATCCATGTCTATGTCCATGTTCAGTGCTTTGTTTTGCATGCCCCCCCCCCCACCACCACACACCCACACACACACACACACACACACTCCCCCCAAACTGTCTGCACGTGTGTATATGTGTGTATCTTTGTATTTATGCAAAGATGATTATCAGGTCAAACAACCAGGTCCCTGTACAGATGTAGTTCACCTGCATGTGTGTTTGTGCATATGTGTGTGAGGAAAGTCAGTGGGGGAGGGGTTGGGGTTAGAGGGAAGGAGGGGGGGTGTGGGGGGGCTCCCCAGCATTTTGTCATGGCACACTTGACAAAACAAAGACAACTCACTTTTCTCGTCCTCTGCCACAATTGGTATTCAGGAACAAGTCGGGGCTCTGGCTGCAAGGACCCGATAACACCTCCTCTCTCCCTCTCTCTCTTGGGTGTTGTGATGTGTTGGGGGTAGGGGGGGTGGGGTGGGGTCCCTTCACTCCAGACAGACCCTGCCATTCGAATGCAAAGCCTCAGCTGCCGCAAATCCACCCCTCATGCTGCCGCCACCACCACTGCCCCCTTCTATTATTTTGTCGGATTTCACAGCTATTTTTGGATGGGTGGGCTAAGCCGTCCAAGGATCTCCACTGGAGATATGTCATCAAAACCCAGCCACCACCCTCTGCGGCCATTAGCATAAAAATTAAAGAATTATATGCAGAGAAAATGGGCAGCGAATAAATGAATGAATGAATGAATGAATGAATAACTAAAAACTGCATAAATCTACCCACAACCTTCCGTCTCCTTTTGCTTTTTTGACTTTCTCTGCTGAAAGAAAGTGACAGAATGAAGCTGTTCACATCTTATGGGATTATTTGATTAGAACTGAGCCTAAACACATGTTTACAAATGACTTACTGGAAGACAGAGCTGGAAACAAGCATTGAGGGGTTTGCACAGAATGGGAGGGAGCCTGGATAGTGCTCGCATGAGCAGTCTGGAGGTGTTGCAGTGGTTTATTTGCAAGTTTTTCTTTGGCATGTTGAGCCTGAAAATGTAATCCGTTATAAAGAACAGAAGAAAACGTTGACCACATGCCAGGGTGCAGGAAGTAGCCGGGGGGAAAACGGGGTGTGATGCAATGCTTTTGAATACAAAGAAGATGGGTGTGAGTGCTGCTGCTTCAGAGTTCGATTCAGTTTTTTGTTGTTTTTTTAAATGTGCTTTGGATGCATCAGAAATGGAACCTCAACCCTTCATCCTGCTGCACAAACAGTTCTCCACATGCTCAAAGCCTCAAGTATAGGGAGCATACTTCAAAATAAGAACAAGTTACATTGCATATATAGAAGCGATTCTGGAATAGTTTGAACCTTCTGTCTGTCCTCTTAGTTTTTTTGGTTCTCCTGGTTAAAAAAAAAAAAAAAGTATAAAGAAAGGCTTAAGTGCTGTATATGGAAATTACAGATATCTCTGAATATACCACAGCTGTTAAAAAGTAAAATAAGACAAACTGAGCACATTTAAGTGTCAGGAGATTCGAGCAGGTTAATGGTTTTAATGAACAACACGTATAAGCAGTAGTTTCTTCACTGTTCCACCATGCATTGTTTTCCATTAAATGACTCTAAAACCATTTTGACTCCAACTAAACTCTTGAGGCAGAGAAAAGATAAGACGAGTGGATCCAAGGTCAAAACACCAATGAAGCAATAATCCAAAAGTTTACACCAGGGGGGTCAAACATACAGCCCAGGGACCAAAACCCGCCCACCAAAGGTTCCAACCCGGCCCGCAGGATGAATTTACAAAATTAAAAAATTGCAGTTTTGTATGGTGGCCCTGAAGTGCAAAACACAACGAGAAAAGAGAAAACACAACCACAAAAGACAAAACGCAAAAGAGAAAAAACCGAGACTGACCAAAACGTAAAGGGTAGGTACCCTGCGGTGATGTAAGGGTGACGCAATGATCACTGATTGGATGAAAGAAGCTGTCTGTCTTTTGACCCAGAAACACGTTTTACATGTTTTTTCTTTTGAAAATGAGCACCACTGGGGATAATGTACTCGCTGCTATTAAAACATATTTTGATGCAGGACATAGCTATGCTGTGATACTGGATATGCTTTGGACAATTCACAACATTAATATGAGTATGCGTACATTGAAGACACGTTTTAAAGAAGCAGGGTTGCATCGATGACTCAACTATTCCCCGCTACCTGATTTACATTTAGAAACTATTGTCACAAAAAATGTGAATATTCTGAACAATTCTGAACTTGAACATTTTCAAGAAAAAAAAGTCAAATTTTAACAAAATAATAGATTCAAAATAATAGATCTGTCCATTGTGTTAATAATAAGCTGAGACATAATGTTGAAACTGTACTGATTTTTCTTGGATGGAAGTTTTTGGCACTTTATCCAAGATATTGAATATGGAGATGAAGCCGAGTCCATTCTTTGTTATTTTTGGATTTACTGGAGAGATAAGAACACTACCTTCTATTAAGTGACGTTTTCTTTCTTTTAGTCCTCTCATAGCCCAGCGAGCAAGTTTGATTGGATGGAAGGACGCTGCCCTGCCCACACATACACAACAGATAAGAGACATCATGTCCTGTCTAAAACTGGAGAAAATCCGCTCTTCACTTACCCTCTCAAAAACAAAAAAAAAAACATTCCATGAAGCACAGGAGCCATTCTTAAAAGTATGTCAGACCCTTTAAAAACATTCCTTTTATAAATAAATCCAAATGTAGCAACAGACCTTTCTGCATATTGTATGGGACTCAAAGTGTCCAGCATATTAGTACTATGGGATTTTGGTGGCAGTGAAACAGAACAGATTATTTTATTGAATGTTATTAGTAGTATTATTTTGTTTGTTTTTTGAATACACATATATACTCTTCTTTTTGTTTAGTTTCTCGGCTAATTTTCTATTTGTGTTTATATCATGTGTGTATAATTTCAAACAGCACAATTTCTGTACAAAGTCAGAAATAATCTATTACCAAACCAACGACGGAAAATGTTTCAGGAAAGAGAGAGAGGGGATGAGTGAAGGGAAATGACGAAGTTTTAGATCCAAAGATGTCGAACCACGAAGAAACAATTCTGCTTTTATCAAATAATGGTGTAAAACCATGAGCAGACTGAATGTTGAACTGAAATAATGCCCAAACAAACAGTTTAAAAACAAATATAAACAAATGATTTTTACAAAATACAGAGAGGATAGGGCATGAGGGGGCGGGGCATGAGGGGGCGGGGCATGAGGGGGCAGGGCATGGTGGTCTACTGATGATGGGGCTTTACATTGAATATTATATAGAGTATTATTTCCTTTACTGACATTTGTTGATGATTGTTTATTTGTTTTTTCCTATAAAAATTATACATTTATAATGGTATTCTTATGTTAGCGTAATTATCAAAAATTGTGTGTTACATCATTATGTTAGTATTGTTGTTATTTGGTATTACATTAGTTATTATTATTATTATTATTATTATTATTATTATTATTATTATTATTATTATTATTATTATTATTATTATTATAAGATAATTCCTATTATTTATGTAGAAACCACAAGGAATACAGACTGGGGGCAGGAGTATATAAGTTTACACTTCTTCCTTCTCCTTTTCGAGCATGTGTCACTTTATTTATTTTTTTATTTGTATTATTACGACTTATATTGTTACATTGTTACATTACATTGTTTACCATCAATCTTATATCCCTATTGGCATGAGGTTGGTGGGTCTTGTTTGGTTTTAATTTCTTTGTCTACAAATAAAAAAAATATATAAATAAATATAAATTGTGTCCAATTATTTTGTTTAGAAAATGTATTGAGTATTACAGTTCAACCAATCTCTACATCACCAGGCGTGCTGATATGCATGTATGTTTTTAACATATGTCTTTGTTTCTCCTGTTCTTCAGTCTGCATATATGATCTCTTGATATTGTACTCACCAGTATGTGGTACTGAATATATAAGCACTGCCTGTTTAACCTCAATCAAAAGATCTTGATTTAAGAAAGGTCAGATTGTACATAGTAGTTCAGGTTATTCATATTTTCACATTGAAACTAAGTGAAAAATTTGGATTATTATGTAAAGGTTATTATGTCTAGTATTTTACTGGCCTCCCCGTGACCCTAGTGAAGATAAAACGTGTTCAGAAAATGAATGAATGAATGAATTTTACTTGAGATCACATTGGACTGAATGTGGCCCCTGAACGAACATGAGTTTGACCCCCCTGGTCTACATGATTATCCTCATATACTGTATATTATCCTGCCAACACCATCAGGAAAAATGACAAATGCAACAGCCTTTAGATATGACTGTCAATGAAGATCGTGGAACTACCTTGAAGAAAACACTGACCACAAGATTAAGGCAAACGAGTAGGGTCAAAATCTGGCAAAACAGAAACAGGGATAGCTGGAAAAACATGCACAGATAATCTGTGAGTGTGACAGGTGGGCTGGTCCACAGACATCATGGTGTGAAGGTTTTGCAGGGAAGTTCAGACTGGAAAAGATGGGAACGCAGTCCTGAAATATTGGAACATTTCTGAGTTTAGACTGTTTTTATGCAAAAGAATATGCACAGAAAAAGCCAAGGGTTAATTTTCCAAAGGCTTTACATCCATGTGTTTTGTTTACAGTGTAAACGGGGAAACATTTAACTTGAAAACCTCAAAGTAGTAATAATTTAATTTAACATGTGGCTGCTTGAAGGTATAGCACACAGGTGTCAATCATGCGGCCCAGGGGCCAAATCCGGCCCGCCAAAGGGTCCAGTCTGGCCCCTGGGATGAATTTTTGAAATGCAAAAAGATATTAACGATCATTTTAGTTCAGGTTCCAGATTCAAACCAATTCAGTCTCATAATAACCTGTAAATACTCAACTTCAAATTTTTCTCTTTGTAGATGTTTTCATGTATTTACACAAAAACAAAGTATAAATAATTTCACAAAAAATCTGAGCAACCTGAAATGTCTTAAGAGAAGTATATGTAATTTTAATAATATTCCACCTGTTACTAAATATTTTGTGTATCTGTAGATCCACTGTGGTCTGTAAGTTATAATGTACACGTGGAAATGATCAACTGAAGCAGAATAGTGTCAAAATTAAACTTTTTCATACTGTAATTTTACTTTTTTCATTGTAAAACATAAAGAAAGGTTTACAGTTGACATTATTTATATATTATTATGTTATTATTTTATTGTTCCGGCCCACTGCACAACTAATTTAGCTGAATGTGGCTCCTGAACTAAAATGTGTTTGACACCCCTGGTCTAGCACATCCAGTTGTAAAAGAATACGTATGCTTCTAAACAGCATTTTGTGAAAAACAGTGAGATGTCTACGATAACTAAACAGAATAGTTAGGTGCTATAAACAAAGTAGATGATGTATGTGGGTCCTAAGTGCAGATCAGCTTAAATGACATTATGATAAACATGTTCTTAGCTTAACATTTGTTGAACATTTGATTTCACAGATTCTATTTGCAGTATACATGGTAAAGTCGGTGTGCAGGTATTGTAATAATAGAAAATAATACAGCCCTCTGTCAGCACAGATACAGTATGAGCCTCAGTCCCTCCTCTCATCCGGAGGGCTGTGACTTGCTGATGCATTGGGAATCATGCTGCTCGCTGTGTCTGAGGCTGTGTCATCTCTGCTCCTATTTGCAAGGTGTTTATTTTGTCAACGACTTGAGTGTTTGCCCAGCTGGCACAGACTGCAGTTCTGGCAGCGCCAATGCACCACCTCCCCTAGGGGGTGGAGGGATATAGGGCCTCACAGAGGGGATGAGGTTTGGGTGGAGTTATAGGCTCTAAATAGAGGGAGGGAGTCTGAGAGATTCCCGTCCCTGTCTCCTTCTGTCCGCCCCCTCCTCACCCTCTCTGTGCCACCTCAGCCCTCCCCTTTCCACTCTTTCCACAGCATCTTGTGTGACGATAGCAAGTCACCCTGCACAAATGTATATCAATGCCAGTCCAAAAGCTGCCACCCCTGCCATCAAGACGCCCCCCATCCAACCCTGCATACCCCAGCCTCCCCTAGCCAAAGTGGGGCGGCTTAGCCCCCACATAATCCCTATTGACTGCCTCTTGCTTTGTCTGCCAATTCCCAGCATTGGATTTGTCTCACTCGATGATGCGCTCCACTCCACTTCTCCCACATTAATCCATACTGTTATTACTTTTCAATACCAACGCTAATTATGCCCCCCTCAGCTTCACCCCCACCTACCCATCATCACACACACCGTTGAGGATGTAAAACAACAGCAAAATAAGAACAAATGAGTTAAGAGCCATTGACGAGGGGCCAAGGATGACAGCAAAGGAGTTAATTCCATCCTTCAGCTGCTGACGAATCAACTGGCGGCTGCAAAGCGAGTGTGAAATGCAGTGTGGGATCCAGTTCTGGGTGAGGCCATCCTCACTGCACTCTGATTTGAAGCATGCCAGCTTTGAAAGAAAACCTGCAAGTGTGTGAATCGTGGCTGTGATTTCAGCACCGCATACGACAAAAGTGACCTGTCAGTCAGATAGCACAGGTGTGACGTATGCATCTGTGTTTATGTGGCATCAGACTGGAAATACAGCATACTACTTTGGACATTAAACTTGTGGCTAATGATGTGTCCTTCTGCGACAACTCAACAAACCAATACCTGTGACAGTTGTTGTTTTCAGCTTGTGCTGTCCAATGCTGCTGCCACACGTTCAGCTGTGTGCTGAGTAGGGCATTAACTGAAAAAACGGTTTGTTGATGTGTGGACATCTGTGGCACAAGTCAACGTTACTTTGTTGGAGTCGAGTAGTTGTGTGTTATTTTTTCTTCCTTCCATCATCTGACAGCGTGTAAGCCTTCATTCAGTTCATGTCCATACTCTCATCTTTCTATGTGGAAAAAATGGAGCACAAGGTAGTGATGTGTGGGTCAGTGGACCTGGGTGGGGTTGGTGCAGGTCCAAAAAATATCACTTTATTGGATTACAATTTTTATAGCACTTTTCTAGACACCCAAAGCACTTTACATTATTGAGCCATTATTCATTCACTCTCACATTCCCCCTCTGGTGGTGGTAAACTACAGTTGTAGTCACAGCTGTCCTGCTGACCAACCCACGGCCCCTCCAACCACTGCTGAACATTCATACACCAGAGTGAGTGACACTGGAGGAAAGGAGGGTCTTGCCCAAGGACACAATGGATTAACTAGGACAGAGCCGGATTTGAACTGCCAACCCTTTGGTTATTAGATGACCTGCTCTACCGCCTGAGCCAGTTGCAGGGTGGGTCATATAAGTCCACAAAAGGAGGTTGAATAAAAGAAAAAAAACACCAGCGCATCAGTGACACAAGGCCAAGACTGAAGGAAGAAGACGACTCAGAGTAGGATTAAACTGACTGATCTAGAAAAACTCTGGTCTAAGTAACGTTCTGTAATGGAAACACCAATACTGAAGAATACCGTGGACACACAGTGGGTTTGGATTATTCTCTTCAGTTATTTCATGAACACAGTGTGCTCTTTTGTCTAACAGCTGTGTGTCTTGGCTGCTGCTGTCTGAACCATTTTCCACTTTATATTGTTCCCTTCAATTTAAAATAAAATTCAAGGTGTTCAAGGACTGTTGATGCTCGTGCCTGTACAGTTTTTTATTCTGCTCTTTACTGTTATATTGTCCATGTTCCAGTGAACGTTCGTAGTAGTTGCTCATTGTTAAAGGACAGTGTGTCTGTGGTGTCAGTGTGATGACGTCATCATACAATGAGTCAACTCGACTTCCACTTTACTGACAAATAAGTTGATCTGAAAAAATCTGAAGTTGCTAATGTCCTCGTGCTGAGGAATCTTTTGGGATTTTCCAGAGTATATTTTGACCTAATTGTTTGCATTTATCACCGAGTAGATTCAGAAGAGGAACCAGAATGACATACAACATACTTGCTGAGCAGGAAACTCATTTATATAATAATGAATAGAATGACATGGGCACATGTGGACCAGCATCATATCCTACCCTCCAGAGGCCCAAACAAGTGGTTCACACAAAACAGGTCATAAATATTGAGGAAACTTTTCTTGACAGTGAATGATGGCAATAACCAGGAAGGATACAAAGAACGCAAATTATTCAGACAAACAATAGAATCCACCACCTTATGACACCACTGAATAACTGACTTTGACAAGTGAATGTATTTGACTCATTTAAGTTTTGTTATGATGAACTTTACCAGTATTATGATTATTATGATTTTATATTTTCCAGACTTTCCAGAATTTGTCCAACACTGACTTTCAGCAGTTCAGCGTGGGCCTGTCAGGACTGATTAAACATCAGTTGGATGTGAGTTGGCCTTCGTCTTTTGACCTTTAAGGTGCTGATGCATCAGTTATGATGAATGATAACTATTGTCATTACCATTTCTCTCACTTTTATTTTTTACAGTTTTCCATAGTTTATCACTTCACTATCTGCAACATGAATTCACCGTCCATGTCTGAATTTCATTAGGAGTGTACACAAGTTTGTTTTTACAGATCCCAAGTGTTCAGAGGATGGTGGTGTGTTGCTCCAGGGGTCAAACTGTAAAGGGTGAGGTCCAGTTGTTGCCACTCTTGCCCTCTTTTCACCCTATCTTTTCAGAACTGTAACCGCATGACCATCGTGAAATCAGGCTTATTGGCAATAAATGTATAAGTACTGGTTTGAAACTAATATTCTGCTGATTATGTTCACTGTGCTGAAGTACATCTAATTTATTTAAAGTACAGGGAGAACCCTCAAAGTCCTCTGAAGGACCCCTGTGGTTCCTGGTTCCAGACTAATTTGTCACAGTGTGTGAGCAGTATTTGTTTGCAGGTGTGTGTTTGTGTACATGTTCAGTATTTGAGCCCGTGCACCTCGACTGTTAAATCTTCAGATTACACTGTAAGCGTCCTAGGGGCTCCACAAGGCTCTGACCGGGTTTACCTGTCTCTCGGAGCTCAAGCAGTGCCCAGGCCTCCAGGACAGGTTGTCCATCTGTCACTGATCCCAGATGAGACCTGTTAAGCAGCTTTGCATTGGACCCAGCCAGTAACAGCCGCAGTCGCTCAGGCTACAAAAGAAGCCACTGCCAATGGCCAAGCTCTCCGTAACTGTGTGTGTTTGGTTTAGAATTTAGTTCTGGTCAGGAGATTCCTGCATTCTGCTGTCTTCAGGAACTCCATATACCCTCACATCACCGCAGGCAGCTATGGTTTAGGTGATGCTTGGAAGGGTGCAAAAAGGGAAGGAAGGAATAGAGCAGAAGTCCACACTAACACCTGACATTTAGAACATCTCATATAGTTTCGTTGTGGTTTCTCTCTGTCCAGTTTTACTCAGTTCTGGTTCTAGTTACTGATGCTATTATAATTCTCT
>JAQQZY010000006.1:5300709-5313415 GCA_030068375.1 Ostorhinchus rueppellii
ATAAGTCTTTATATCTCCCTGAAAAGTTACTCTTGAGGTGATTATGTCTTATTGTAAGTGTGATGAGATATTTTGACGAGAAATGAGAAAAATACACTTGGTAAGATTTAGATTTTTGCAGTGTGGTTTTAGCTAAAACTATCATATGCCACCACAACAGAGCAACTCTGAAAAGTGTTACCACAGTAAATCACACTGTTAAATATTAGATGATCAGTTTTGCACTCAGCAGTATTCAGATTAACAACTAAAGCAGGGACTGTCAAACTCATTTTAGTTCAGTTCCACATTTGGCCTGATATGGTATAAAGTGGGCAGGGCTAGTGAAATAATATAAATAATAGGATGATACATTTTGAGTGAAAAAATGTAAATTTTGTAATGAAAATGTTTACATCTTTGAACTGTACTCAACTGTACTGAACTTATTTACAGGTTATTATGATAGTATTTTACTGCTCTGACCCACTTTAGATTAAACTGACCTAAAATGATTTGAACATCCTTGATTGTTCATATCTTCAGTGTAATTTTTAAATTTCACATATTCATCCCAGGGGCCAGATTGAACCCTTTGGTGGGCCAGATTTGACCCCTGGGCCACTGTGAACTTAAGTACACAAATCCAGCGCATAATGGTTGACATACTTTTTCAAAATACTATTTGAATAAGTTGTGCTTCTGTTACAACTGACATTTTGAGTGAAAGCCATCCTGAAGCCAACAGTTCCACAGTGCTGTCAGCTATCGGTGCATTTGACCTAATTATGAACAGATTTGTAAAAGTGATGAGATATATGTGATTTATGGTCGTAATCAAACCCTGAAACCCCCAAACTATTTGGATTAACACACCTGTGAAAATATGTTTATTGCATTATAAGTATTATATGTGCCATTTATTGTTTGTTCATTAAAGTTGCTTTGAAAACTATGGGCTGGATCTATAAAGGTCCTGGTTTGTCTGCACTAATCTGCATGTGCAATCTAGATTTGTGTGTGTGTGTGGGGGGTTGGACCGTGTTTTTTTGGGTGATTTACTGTGATTGTTTGCACAAATGACAACAGGTGTAAAGTCTTGGAGACCGCCGTAATTTAAAATACGGTGGGAGGAGTTTAGTCGTAGAAGGTACAGCACGACTCATTCATCCATTTAGTTTTCAGTTTGTGGTGCTCGTGGTGGGGGGTTGGTGGATTAACTGTCAGATGCACATAATTTAGTCCCACTGTATCCTAATGTTGGTGTGTATTTTTAATCACAATTGTCAAATCAAGTGGAAAAGAGTCATTCCAAAAATGTTCAGACGAGGGTGAAAAATGCGTTCACTGCATCTTGTTTCATCGTTTCATCGTCTCCTTTTTGCGACAATAACCACTTCCATGTTTGCGCATCCAAACCGTTGGCCCCTCCCCTTTGGCCCCTCCCTCTGCGGCATGTTAAATAGTTTCTATAATAAAATTGCTTTCAGGTTTGATACATCTCTTTGTCTGTGCTAAATTCATATATTTACATTTCCTCCTCCCAGCACATGTACTATTACCTCTAAATGCCCCATATTTCATATTCACTGTGTCAAACGTACTAACTGGATGCAGACGCACTATTTTACACCTTTGAAAGACACAACCCTTAGTGCACACTAAGAAATAAATTGGGGGTTTTTTTTTTTTTTTTTTTTGCATGTGCAGTGAGTTTACATAGGATTTTATACATGCAAACCTTTAGCAGGTCCAGCCCATAATGCGTTAGATTTGGGCTAAAGGGGGGATCAGTAGAGGCAAAAATGAAAGTGGAGTCTTGAATCTTTTGTCACTTTCCACATTAGTTTGAATTGGATAGAGCTAACTGTGGGCCTGGAAGGTTCTGGTACTGGATGGGCTGTTTACGTTGTTATTCCAGAAAAGCTAAACTTCTCACATCCTGTTTTCATCTGTACTAATTTACAATCTATCTGCTGTATTTCTGCCAGTGTTATTTATTATGTTTTAAATGTACTGAGGTTGTCTAAACCTTTTTTCATTGAAGACACCATTCAACTGTGTATGATTTAACCCTTTCATGTATGAATTATGAAAACCCTTATCAACATTTTTTTAACCCACTCTTTAACCCATTGATGCCGATTGTTGCAAATTCGCATCAAACCTCCTCTGCTCCCAAATGCAACCAAAATACTATCTATTTGAAAGCAAAAACACAAGTGAATTTTTTTTTCATAATTGGAAATAAATTCAGGCATCAATGGGTTAAAGATGAAAAAAAAATGTGATTGAAAAAATGTTTATGAACCTCTTTTTCATGGAGTTACAAAAATGTCCATTCAGCTGGACACCATGTGTTTAATGTTTGTGGCAAAGAAACATGAATTTACTGATACTGTGTGAAAACTAGGAAGTAAAAACAATTTTAATGCGGCTAATCGGGTGTTTTCTCACATTTTAACACATTATAATACTAGTTAATACTCACTCAGATAATATGCATGTTTAAAAAAAAAAGTTAATTAAAGTCTAATAACATTTAGCCTTAGTTTAACAATATGTTACTGCAAATCAGGTTTATCAAGAACAGGAAAATTACAGGTAGGAACTGCAGTCAGTGGGATGATGCATACGTGTGTTTGTTTTTATGAAACCAGAACAAGTAAATCCATAAATATACTAAAGAACAACTTTGAAATGCTGTCCGCTGTACACTGTAAAAAGTAAAACAATGAATCAACTTGAAAATGATCTTCAGTAGGTCAAATATAATTTCGTGTAATTTAATTTGGCTCTTTCAACAATTTTTTTTAAAATGTGTGACCTATTGAAGAAAAATTTTGAAGTTGATTCATTGTTGTACTTTTTACAGTGTAGTGTAGTGACCACTGTGCATGAAAGGGTTAAAGTCAACATATCTCCTGTTTTATGCAGACAGTAAATGATACCGATGACCAGTCAAATGAAACGACTAAACAGATTTTTGTAAAAGTCGTGATGTATATTTTAAATGAGGTTGACTTTTGTTTATATTTTTTGTAATTAGGAGGTTGGATGTGTCATAAAAGGAGGAGGAGGAAGAGGAGGAGGAGGTGTGAGGGGAAGGGTGGGAGGTACCAATCTCCTTACTGTTTACCCAGAGAGAAGCGGCGGCTGTCTCCCTATATGTCGACTCTCCTCTGATTGTACTCATCCCGGCCACGTACAGATTAATATTTAATGTTGTGGATGGAGAGAGAGAGGGAGTAGGAAGGAGACGCAGAAAAGGGAGGGAGCCAGGCTGCTGTTTATTTAGGATATTGTGAAAATATGAAGGCAAATTTGCAATTTTATTGGTTTTCTGCGACCGTAAGAGCTCTGCGTATGTGTGTGTACGGGCGATCAGCCGTAGAAGTGTGTGTGTGTGTGTGTGTGTGTGTGTGTGTGTGTGTGTGTGTGTGTGTGTGTTATGTGCTCAGCAGCTGTGATGACCTTCAGCCCTCAGTCCCTGTACGTAAACCCTCCTCACCAGCAAGCGCCGCCTCAATCAGCCACGTTCGCATATATGCATTTGCCCGGCCTATTTGGCATGTGTTACAGGTTTTATTAAACATTTTCAGGTATAAATAATGTACAACATCCTTTAAAGAAAAAAATAAAGTCCATGCATGTGATAAAACACAATTATGCACTCTAACACATCTTATAACCCCATCTACGCCATGTGAAGGGTAGCATTATCCTTCTGCAGGCAGGTTTTCAAATTAAAGTTTGTAAAAAAAAAAAGTTAACTTTTTTATTGTCTTTTGAGGTTTTGTAGGAAAAGATTAAAAAATGTGAAGTATGTTATGTGTTCCAAATGCTCGTTCACTCTATGGTTGGTCCAATGTGATGTGATTGACAGCTGAGGGGGCAGGTGCACAAAGACAGGGAACGGAGAAAACTGTCAAAGTACCAGGAGTACTGCATCAAAACTGAGCAATTACATGTATTTAAAGGTTTACATCTGAACAGCTAACAGGGCAATTTACTCGTATAATAATAATAATAATAATAATAATAATAATAATAATAATAATAATAATAATAATAATAATAATAATAATAATAATAAGTGCTTTCCATTATTGCTCTATTATTCATTCACTCACACATTCACACTCATAGAAGGCTCATATAGAGCGTTTTAAACCAAGTATCAGGATGCAGCTACTTCCATTCTTATTCTTATCACATATTTTCATCATTTCACAAAAAGTTGCTTTATTGGTGAATTAACTGTTGGAGTTCTTGTCCTGGCTTCCATTTGTATATTAGTTGAATTCACCAACAACCATCAGTAAAAGTAGCTGTAATGACACCCTTAAAATGGATCCCTGCATAGACCCCTCATGTGCATCTTTACAGCCTGGAACCACATCCATAAATGGGCGTCTGTCAGTCCTGGTGCATCTACAGTCTGTCCGTCCATTGCAGTGCATCTGTCCTTCACTGTGGTTCTCCTCAAGTTTCTCTTTTCCCACTGGGTGTTGGAGTTTTTCTTTGCCGAGAACGAGGGTCTGAGGACGGGGGATGAACAGGACATTAATCTGCTGCTTATTTGACTGTTATTTGTTTTTATATCCAACTAATTCTGTAAAGCCTGGGAGGAAACCTCCTGATATAGAGCTGTACAAATAAAACTGAATTGAAAATAAAATCATCCCTTGAAAAAGCTGACTTTTTATTTTGATGTCATTAGTTTCTTTTCCATTGGACATCTGTGCAACACTTTACTGATATTTATTAAATGTCAGAAAAACAGAAGTGCATAATGTCAGCTTTTCCATTAAGTCACAAATGCGATGATTAATTTATTTATTCTCACAGATGACACTAGAAGTCATTCCATAAACATGAACATAAATATGCTGTTTATTTACACATATATTCATTATTATTAGATATTACCCCCCTATCTGGTACTAAATTATTAAATGATTCCGTTTCCTGGTGTGTCCTCACATACCGGACCATGTTTCTGTTCGTTCGTCCACATCTGTTGTTGTTTTTTTAATTCACATGACTCTATTTGTGAAAAAAGTCTTTCCATTACAGTTTTGCGTAATATACCAATTTCGCAACACCTGAAAAACCACTTGTTGCCAGCGTAAAAACTTTTCATCAAAAATGAGAGTTTTGACGAAATTGTTACTTTTCCATTAGATACATTTTTATTCGCAAGTTATATTTGCGATATTTGAGGGTCAATGGAAACGAGACTCGTGTTTCGAACCATGACCATCTGACTTTTCACCAACACTATGAAACTTGGAATCTGAGAATGAGCAAGAATCCAACAATAACCACCATAAAACTAAATGAGAAGTGGAATATGTTCACGTCTTACAATGAATTTTCATCAAATATGGAAGCCTTAAGATTTCCAAAATAAAAGATTTCCAACATATGAAACATCAATGAATGCAACCAATACAGTTATAGATATTTGACAAATAAAGAAATGATTCCAAAAACACACTTTCTATAAGACTATTTCAGTTGTTGTGCAATTTTTTAATAAAATGGTGTACATGGAAAAAAACATTGTATTGCATAATTTTGAAAAACAAGATTTCTGTACTTTGTGAAACATTCTGTTTTATTCTTTAGAGCCACTGCACAAAAAAAAGACATAATCTGACAGAACACAGTGTATGTTATCGAGTCAAAGAATACTATAATTTCTGTTCAACTAAGTAATAGTGAAGTAATACAGGATTCATGATCCACTAATCTACTTAGTGTCAGCCAGTCACATGAAGCAGGTTGGACTCTGTTACTTTCCCATGGTGTCCGTTTCACTGCAGGATACCTCGACCAGTAATCTCTGAATTTCTAGTCCCCCTCCCCATTTTCAGACCAAATCGCCCACTGAACCAAAGGCATGTACAGGTCACTGGCGTTTTCTGTTCACTCGATGGGATGAAAACGACCCCCGCGCGCTGACTGAGAACGCGAGGAAGGACAGCAACTGGCAGATATAGACCCAGATTGTGAAACGAAGATGGCAGCAATCAGGCGCAGGGAGGGCAGAGTGAGGCAATTTCGCCAACTCTAACTTCCTCTGCAAAATTACGGCTAAATGGAAAAATAATGGAAGTGGCATCATTGGCCTCCTAGCACGGCGCTATTAGTATGCCGGTGACATGGAGCGGGGAGACCGACAGCAGTTATGTATTTTTGCAAGTATGCATATAATTTATTGTGGGGAACACAATTTACATGGGTAGTCAATGCCTGTTTTATGGGCTCACAAATAGATGTATGAATTGAAGCATATAATGGTGGGGAGCAGCAGGCACAAATACATTCTAAATCTTCCAAATGTGTTCCACGAAAAATGTAACCAAGGAATATAAAACAAATTAATTCTTTCATGTCATATGTATTGGCTTTTGATTTACAAATCTAATCGGGGAATTTGCCCTCACTGTGTGGTCTGTGTGTGTGTGTGTGTGTGTGTGTGTGTGTGTGTGTGTGTGTTGAGTGACATGGGTTGCTGTTTTCCACATGCACATATGAGGTATATTCAAATGCATAAAGAAAACATGCACATACATAGAAGGCTGCTTATAATATGTTTACCAGGAACATGCATTAGCACTGGTTTTATCCTAAGTGTCTTAAACGCATCATATTTAGCAGCTTGTGTTATCAGTGTTTATCCTGGAGCCCAGAAACACTTAACCCCTTGACGCCTGAATTTATTTCCAATTATGAAAAAAAAATAATAATCTGTTGTATTTTTGCTTTCAAGAAGATGCTAAGGTAAGCTGACAAAGTTAATTTGACTATAGTACATAAAGTAGATATAATTTTAGGTATGGTGCCTATTAGCAACAACAGGGATCTATGTGTCACACTGAAATCACCAAATATCTTCAAAAATATTCCTCATAGGTATTCAGCTCCCTCATGGTAGTGATAAAAGTATACAGTAAGCCTGTACATATTTTCATCTTAGTCCAACTTAACTGAGATTGGACAATTTTTCCAAGAATACCTTCTGAAAATGCAGATGTAGCACTAGTGGAGCTTAGCAAACCAGGAACTGGATGCCATTCCGTCTTCCTACGAGAAACTAATGCTTGCAAAAGGTTCCTACTGTAGGTGTGTGTTGGAAGTGCATCAACCAGCAGTGGAGGAATACGGACAGTATTTTGGTTGCATTTGGAGCAAAAGTGGTTTGATGCGAATTTGCAACAGCCAGCATCAAGGGGTTGAATGTGAAATAGTTGCCAAATGTTCATTTTCATTTGCATTTGCATTTGCTTATGGATTCCACCTTCGTTGCACATGTGCAATGATATCACGTGTACGCTGCATTGTTTTGGTCAGATCATAGCTACCGTGGCGTTGAGGCAGAACCGGTCTAAACAGATGACACCAGATCCACTTGGAACACTGCCAAAGCTTCCATTTCTTCTAAAGGCTGGAATCCCTCCAATCTGCTCCAACATTTGTCCACATGGGATTCATTTGATTCGATACTTAGCGGTGCTTATGAATCTAGCGGCAGGAAATCATCCAGGTCCAGTTCTGGTTCCAGTGTGGACAACAAATGTCGTAACCCCCTCAGATACAAGTTTCTGAAGGCAGAGGAAAGGAAATGAAGAGCACAACAATGGGAGACGGACTGAGTGGAACCAGTTCCATGGAGTAGAAATCAGGCAATAGAGGAATTAGTAAAGAGTCTGTGGTTTCACTGTCACTGCCCCCCCTCCCCAAATGGGCCCAGCGTCCTCTGTTCTTATTCTTTGTACAAACTGTATGTGCTATATTTTCTGTAGAGATGGGAATATAAAAGACCAATAATCCAAACAAACCTGTTTGGACTCTTTTATTCCCTCACCCAATAAGAATCGATAAGGAATCGGATCAATGAGCAAAATCAATAAAGGAATCGGAATCATTAAATTCTTATCAGTTCCCATTCCTACCCATATGTGACCTGTATCCAATCTGTTAAAGACAGTTTGAACAGCACAAATATATGTCCAAAAATCTGATCCGGATCTGATATTTTGCAATGTGACTTCAGTCTAAACGGCCAGATCGCATTTATCTGACCTTTACGTTATTGAAATTCGACAAACGTTTCAGTTCTGTCCCAGGAGTGTTACTTCTGTAAACACAGCGCATGTCTGCGTGGTCACATATTACATGAGGAACGCTTTAGTCCATGTGGATCACTTCATGTTCACATTCAGTTCAGACTCAAAACAGACAGAAGTCGCATTTAATGTGGAATAAGAACAAGAACAGAGAAACCTGATTTTACCAAAAAAAAATCTGAATTGTGCATTTAGACCTGCTGTGTGAACGGAGCCTAAGACTTGACAATTGTGCATATATGTCGGACTCCCAGTGTTTGGCTAAACATTTGTCCTGGACAAAGTCACATGCTCATACGTACATTGGACAATGATCGTTTCAACATTTGATCGCATGCTGTAAATCACAGCTTGTATGTATTAGATTTAGTGAAGAGACACCATTTGTATAGGTCAACCTTTCCCAAACTAGATAACACTTTTACACATAAATCTGTGTACTTATTAAGGGTGTAAGAAAATATCGGTTCTGCTATATATCGCGATATTTCATTTCACGATACTGTATCAATATTAAAAAGTACTGTGTTGATATTTTTAGGTATTTAATCAAATGCAGATATGGTGGGGGTTCATTTTTGTTTTTTGTTTTTCTTTATTGTTTATATTTCATTTCTTATTATTTAACAGTGTTTTATTAAATAATGGTTATTTGAAGCATCCTAAAAGCTTTCTGAGAGGCAGATGTTAGTTCTTTTGTTGGGATCGTACAAAAATAATGTTATGAACTAATAGAATATGAGCATTTGAGCAGGATCTCTAAAAAACATAATTTAAGTTTTAGTAGGAAAATTTTGTGATGTAGCATCAGATCCTGTTGTGATTAAAAAAAAAATGTGTTTAGTATTTGTGCAGATTTCAGGTGGAATTCGAATAATCACTTAGAAAAAGAAAAAAACAAACAATAAATTGCCTTTTTAACAGTATCATGATAAACCATGATATATCGTATTGTGATCGTAGTATTGTGATTTGTATCGTATTGCCAGATTCCTACTAATACACAGCCCTACCTGTTATGCCGAAACAGCAAAGAACCAGAACAAACTGGTTTTTAATGTTTTCCTCCAAGTCCAAGTGCGTCTAAATTTTTGGTTGAACATTTTTCAGACAGTCCCATCGAATGTGTTCTATTCAACATTGTTTCCTTACATGTGACATCCACTTGCTTTCTGATATCCTTCTCTTACCTTACACAATAAAAGCGTCCTCAAAGGGGTTATAGCTGTCTGTCAGTGACCCGAGAGCAGCTGAAGCCATGATGAATTTGAGATAAGGCACCTTTAAGCCCTTACCCTTAACTACCATAGGAGGGGCGAGGCATCAAAAGCAGCTTCACGCTACAAGAAAGAGGAAGGTGGATGTGGAGGGATGACAGCGATGGAGTAAGGGTCGCAATTACTTTCACATAATGATGTCAGGGGAAAGAGGTGACAGGCTGCTTAAGCTGTTTGCAGGATATGAGAGAGTGGGGGCGGAGGGCTGAGGATTTTTAAAAGAGGATATTGTTAATGCATTAGTCTGTTAAGGGTTTACACCACTCACATAAAAAACAGGGCAGCAAACGAGTCCACAACATAAATCCTGCTCAGCGGCTCTGTTTGGTTGAAGGGATTTGTCCTTGGGTGCGAGAGAGAAAGACAATGTTTTCAGTGGTCAGTAATATTTATTTGTATGATGCAAGTACATGAGGAAGGAAAACGGATGTGTGACAAGATAACGTCCTGAGTCAGTCAAGATCAGGGTGTTTTTTTTGTTTTTAGTTTAGTTTATTACCTCCGCCAAGGAGGTTATGTTTTCATCAGCTTTGTTTGTCTGTTTGTCTGTCTGTGAGCAAGATAACTCAAAAAGTTATGGACAGATTTGGATGAAATGTTCAGGATCTGTCCGCTCTGGGTCAAGGAAGAGATGATTACATTTTGGAGGTGATCCGGATCACTGTCTGGATCCAGGAATTTTTTAAAGGGATTCTTTATTAGTGCGATAGGGCATGGTGGACCAGAGTCGATGATGAGGTCATTCAGCACCATCTAGTGGAGGAAAGTACAAACACTATCTTGGCGGAGGTCTGCTCTCTCTGAGTGCTTTTCTAGTTTCGAATATGCAACACAACAAAGTAATCTTAGCACTTGGAAATAAGGAACAGATAGTAAGAAGTAAGTTCTACATATTCATGAAAACAAAGTCTGACTTCATTTGCACATTTGAAGTAGAACTTGTTTAATCCACACAACAGTCTATCCTTTAACTTTGTATCAGTAGAATATATGAAAAGTCAAGTCCCTTCGATCTTTTGTAAATAATTACTTATCCTCACATATACACCCATACTGACACACCACAAAGTAAATAAATAAATAGATATATACAGTGGTCCCTCATTTATCAAGGGGGGGTTATGTTCTGAAAATAACCCACAATAGTTGAAATCTGCAAAATAGCTTTATTTTTTACAATTATTCTAAATGTTTTAAAGCTGTAAAACCCCTCATCACATAGTTTATGCACTTTTCTTTGACAGGCATTAACATTTACTTACATTTCTATCTTGTTTAAACACTCTCAAAGTTCAAACCTTTGTAGATTTTAAAAAGTAAGAACAGTTTTATAGAATGAACCCAAAGATCCAAACCTGTGTCCAGGCCCAAACATTTGTTTGAGAAATAGACATATAAATGTTTTCCTATAAATAAATATGATAGCTTTTAGAAATAACAAATTTAATTTTAATGATCAACCTACAAGTTTGGACACATAAGAAACTAAAAAAGCGCTTGGAGAGCACAGACCTCCGCCAAGGTAGTGTTTGTACTTTTTTCTAAGGTAGTGTTTGTATTTTTTTTAAGGTCGTTTTTGTACTTTCCTCCACTAGATGGTGCTGAATGACCTCATATGCAACTCTCATCCACCATGCCCTATCACATTGATAAAGAATTCCTTTAAAAATTCCTGGATCCAGACGGTGATCCGGATCGCCTCCAAAATGTAATCATCTCTTCCTTGACCCAGAGCGGACATATCCTGAAAATTTAATCAAAATTCATCCATAACTTTTTTAGTTATGTTGCTAATAAACAAACCACCAAACAAAACAAACAAATCCACAAACCCAGGCAAATACATAACCCCCCTGGTGGAGGTAATTATTAATATTGACTCAGTAGTTCCACAGTTCCTCTGTCCGTGCCTTTTCATCCTGGTGCTGGAACCCAAGATTCATTTATTCCGTAATGGTGCTACATAACTTCTACCTTCCTTCAACATGTCCTGAAGTCCACCTTTTTGTGCAATGGTTAGCATCTTTCTCTACCTTTTGGGTGTGACCGCAGGTGCTTTTGTCGGTGCAGAACGTTTCATCGACATTGTGGGTTTTGTCGAGGACAAAACTTACAAACATACAGCACTTCAGAGTCACACTGATGGGATAGAACATTTATGTATATTTGACAACGCATTCTGTTCTGTACTAGAGACACAGCAAAGGAGATTGACTGTCATTGGTCTACAGTCCCTTAGCCAATCAGGACGCAGAACACAATGCATGTTCATACGCTGTAAAAAAAAAAAAAAGCATGCAAAATCACAGTAAAAAACAACGTTAGCAAAACAGCGAGACCGCGAAAGATGAACTGTATGATAGTGAAGGACAACTGTGCATGTATACATACATCCATAAATCCTTGAAGACAAAATAAATGAATACACAATAAAGTAGTGTCGAGTTTTCAGACGTGGGATAAAATCTTCACTACAATAAAGGGCTCCATAATGTTTTTGTAAATCTCAGAAGTTCACGTCATTTTTGCTGAAGAAACTGAAGGTTTAACAGTGAAGTAAATTCATTTTACAGCGAATAAGTTAATTTATGTATTTGTTTAAACTATATTGACAGTGTTTACCCAAATAACTATTTACATTTATGTTTACAGAATTATTATTTACACATTTAAATAGTCTCATTTGTAGAATACAAACAGCTAAGATGATCGGTTGAATCTGCTTTTCTAAATCACTTATATTTACAGATCTAAATACTGCTAGCTCCTGATTGGTCAGTTTAGTCATGTGAGCATATGTGTCAGGGAGTGTTGTGTAATGGTTGTGTGTAGAAAGTAAAGCACTGTTCAAGTGTCGTGGCTAAAGTTCCTTTCTTCTAATCTGTAAGTGTTTCTTAACATATTCATGTTCTTACAGTAACCACTCCAAGACGGAAAGAACGAGTCTCTACGTGTGTTTAAGCTTTAACGACGGTAGAAAACGGTGTGATCGCTCTGTCTTTTACTGAATTCTCACACAAAATGATACAAACACAGTATTTCCTATAAATATGCAAGCTAAATATGTCATACCAGGTCTTATCTCCTATGCATCTCTGACACATTCTTTTCTTTTTTTTTTTTTCCTTTTTTTTTTCCCTTTACTTTTATTTTTTGATTTTCAAATAAACGTCCATGTACGTCCATGCGACACGGTGGTGCAGTGGTTAGCACTTGTGCCTCACAACAAGAAGGACCTGGGTTCAATTCCCGGGTGGGACCTTTCTGTGTGGAGTTTGCATGTTCTCCCCGTGTCTGTGTGGGTTTTCTCCG
>JAQQZY010000006.1:5510170-5520258 GCA_030068375.1 Ostorhinchus rueppellii
TACTGTACTATAACAGAAAAACAATAAATGCAACAATACAATGATAAAATGAAAATACGGAGCACAGAGTACAACTATTTAATGAATAAAACACTTTTGAAAATGTGCAAAACCAGCTCTACATTAACTGAACATGACAACCTATAAATGCATCCAGCTTCGTTTGTTTGTATATCACACTACCTTTTCTTTTTCTTCACCTCTGACTTCAGTAAAGAAATATTTAGAGCTCCATATCTTGTTAAAACTCTGCATTCTTTCTTTTTTTTTTTTTTTGGCATTAGCTGACATCTTCATGTGCTAAAACCGACCGAGTACGGAAAGTAACGTTAATTTTGTAGATCCTTCAAAATAAAAGCAGTGGCATTGTATCGGTTGCATCTACTACAATGACACCTATTTGCATTGGCCAGTGAGGGTCAGCTATCAATGCCCAGGTCTGATCTAAACACATGGAAAAGTGCAGATACCAAAATAAACCCAGTTCCGTGGAAAGACTTCAACCGATTTATTTATGGCAGTAGATAACTCAGCTCTCTATGATAATCTCTGTGATCAAACTGATCCTAAAAAGTTATAAAGGACTGATGATATTGAGCTGAAAATGTCGTGTGTGAGGAATCAGAAGAGCACAGCAGACAGCAACAAAAGATGTGAATAAAGCCATGAAGGAAAATTGTCTATGGGGAAAGGGGCAGGTGAAAGAAAAAGCTCCACAAACGCTAGATGGAATATAGAGAGAGGAAACTGAAAATAGGTGAGATTATTTCCTCCCTTTCGATGTCTGTCACGCTGTCTTGGGAAAGCAAGACGACCGGTGAGCCTGACTTCGCAGAGCCGCGTGTCTCCATCTCCCCACTTCACCAAGATGTGGCTCTCATTCATTATTTGAACAGCTCAACAGGTAATTTTCCAGCTAAAATCCTGATTTCTGTAGACGTCTGCTTCTCTTCAGCATGTATTGTAATTACCGCTGGCTGGCTTTGATCTGGGGCCTCTTTGCAGCTTCACAACTTCCCTTCCAATCACTTTTCATTAGGCCGCCTAATTTCGTTTTGGCACTGTGTTGTTGTTTTTTTTGTTTTTTTTTTTTGGAATGGTGCGTACACAGGTTCAGTTACGTGCCAGAGATAAAGGTGGTGTTAAGAGAACCAAACACAGGAAGCAGAGATAAGGGGCATTTTTGAAATAAACTGGACATATTGGACAGGACAAACCACACACACATATTTTGGGACTGTCCAAAGATCAATGTATATTGGAAAAATATCAAAGAAGAAATTGAAAAGATCGTGTAAAAAATACCTTCAAATGTTTCGTTCTACTTACTTGGAGTTATACCAGTGAGTGATTTGCATGCAGAGCTCAGATATATCTTGCATGTTTTGGTTCTGGTTGCAAAGAAAATGGTAACAGTAAAGTGGAGGAGTGTTAACTCCGTAACTCTGGCAGAAGGAAGCAAAGACTGAAGCCAGTCTACACGATGGAAAGAGTGAGCGCGGCATTAAAATGAAAATGGACCTATATAAGCAGAGATGGCACATGGTTGAAGATTATTTCAATGGTTCAAATCTTGTGGGTTGTTCTGAACTGTTTTGTATTTAGGCATTTGTGTGCATTTTCTTTAAAACTTGTGTATAAATATTTTTGATATTTGGCATATATATATATTTTTTTTTTTTTTAATTTATTTATTTAATTATTTTTCTTCTTTTTTCTTGTCTCAGGTATTATGTTGTGTTCTATATCATTCTGTTTCTTATTGTGTAAAAAAAAAATCTAAATAAAAAGTTCTAAATAAATAAACTGGACATGGTGTTATGACAATTGCGTCTGGGTTGGAGTGAGAGGTGGAGAGTCTGGACTAGTTTTACCTCATTAAAAGTTGGAACTGGAGGTTAACAAAGCTCTGTCGACGCTAAGTGCATGTGTAATTTCCATCTGCCTTGGAAATCAATCATGTGACTTGAGCAGTGTGAGTAATGAGAGGGTTGTGTTGTACGGCCGACTGGAAGAGGAAAGGAATCCTCCTCTTTTGTTCCTTTCCTCTGTCAGTTCAGGAAAAAGCAAAAGTGACAAATCCTTCCTCGGGAATATCTTTGCTCTTAGTGTCATTGCACCCCACAATCCAGTTGTGACTCCTTTGTTTTTTATCCAGCGGGCCAGTCCAGGATAACAGCCTCGTCTTCGCCTGATCAAAAGCTTAACCTTAGTCAGAGTATCAGCACATTACGCTCCCTGCGTTACATGGAGGATAAAACGAGGTTAGACCTTGTCTGTGAGACTGTAAAGACTTTGAGGATGAATTCCTGTGCATACTTATCTTCTTTTTTGTCATTAGCGCCTGCTCTATTCATTCCTCTGCCTCCAAGCTGGATTGTCATCAACTCTGCACAGTGTCCACTGTCTTTCCATGAGACGTGGTGTCAGGGGGAGAGCTTCTTTTTTTTTTTTTTTTTTTTGTTGGAGGGAAAGTGAACATTTTCAGCTTATCTCTTGAGGACAGCACCGTTACACTG
Source organism: Ostorhinchus rueppellii (assembly GCA_030068375.1). Lineage (NCBI taxonomy): Eukaryota > Metazoa > Chordata > Actinopteri > Kurtiformes > Apogonidae > Ostorhinchus > Ostorhinchus rueppellii. The sequence goes on from JAQQZY010000006.1 coordinate 5,512,690, forward strand.
TGCCGCACGCTGCAAACCTGCGACCTCCAACCCCCCCCTCCCAGCAGCCCCTCACCACCACCCTGCCTCTGTCTTGCTGTGCACCCATTAAGGCAGAGTTAATTAAACCACAACTCATTGCCTCAGCAGGAGGGGGCAGGGGAGGAGGAGGAGGACGAGGGGGGAGTGTACAATTATACATTGGCATTTACCTACCATTTTCAACATATAGCGCTCTGCTGGCAGTCACTTCTCAATGCACATGCCTCACTCATGCCCCATGCCGCTCCAGTTCATTGCTTATAGACAGTGTTGGGGAGTAGAGGGATATATGTAATTAGGACAGAAAACATGAGTACATGAACGCTGAAAAAAATGGTTTTGGGGGTTGATAAATACAAACTATAGAAATCAGTTCAATTTGAATCAATAGTAATAGTTAAACCAGTGAAATCTATTCTGATTGGTTCAATTCTACAAAAGATGATTTAACAGTAACAACTACTGCTCAAAATGATACAGTAAAATCTACCCTATAGTATTATGATGGTATGTTCGAGGAGCAGCTGGGAGGAGTTTCCCAGGATGCATTGGGACAAACTGTGGACAGTCTGATGTGTTCTACAGTGTTCTGAGGGGATTGGAAGTGTTGTTCTGCTGGGTTTGAGCCTTTTTGGAGCTTTTTTAATTTTGTTGAATCAGTGTTTCTGTTCAGTTGCATATTCTTACACCACGAGTGAAGCTGCTCCTTTGTTTCATCAGACTCTGTTCATTTCAAATCTATACGTTCTGTGTTGTTCTTTTTTAATTGTGTTAAATAGGTTGAACTTACTTGAACAATACTGAATCCATCCCCCCCCCCATCAGTTACTGAAGAACTGTAGTAAGTGAAATGAAGCAGCGTAGCAGAAAATGTCAGTATAAAAATGCATAAGAGTTCCTTAATATTTATTAAATATACGTCTTCATCAAATATGAAAATAATCATTAATATTTACCGGATGTGTAAAAAGAGAGAATTTTTCAGTAAATTTTACTTGATTCTCATGAGTAAGTTTTACTAAAGGTAGCAGCATTCTACTTAAAAAAGTGAGTGCAATTTGTTCCAAAGATTTTTTTAAGTAAATTTTATGAGTCATTTTTTTCAGTGTACTTACAATTTAAACAGGTTGTAATCAGAGTACACTTATGTTCTGAAAAATCAATAGAATACTTTGGGAGGTCCTTTTTATTTTTGACACTAGGACCACAGATGGACCTGTTTGATAAACCTTCAGCCACTTCTGTGTGTCTGCACATCTATAGGTTAAATTCCAGTGTTGCTCTTAAGTGGAAAGGCTCAGTGTTAATGCCCACTGCATTTCATAAAACAAACATTGCACTCTCATGGACACATATTTGACAGGACAGTTAACGCTATGCTCATAACCCATACTTCAGCCATAAAACCATCTGATCTGGGTTCAGTTCAACATTATGGCGTGAATCCAGTCTCCATCAAGTATTACTTTGACTAATTTTTCTGAAAGTGTAACAAAATACATTTAAGGGCATGTATACTGTCGTCTAAATGACTAAAGTAACACTGCACATCATTTCACACTGGAGCTCAGTGAGGCTTGGATTTAAATGGGCGTCTTATGAGCACCGTGCACGGGGACTAAAACTGGATCTGTGCAGCTGATGGTTCACAAAGAGCACCATCCAGGGGAGTCGTTTTGCTGTTGAGCAACAATATGTGAAGGGACACACTCCGTCCATCTGCCTGTCTCTCCAATACAAGGTCATCAAGCAGGGTGGCTGGGGGTGGGGGGTGGGGTTCAAACTGACGACACTGTTGTCGTGCCACGCGCGCCAAGCCTACTATTGCGGCTCTCTTGCCCCCTCACCAATCGTCAGATATGCAAGCCCGCCTTTACCTGCTGCGATTCCATTACCCCGGCTGCCTGTTCCGGCACTCCAATGTTTCTGTAGCATATTAAACAGATTAATAGAACAATGCTCCAGGGAGAGAGCAGCCTGTCAATCTCAGCTAAAAACACAAAAGCAGAAAATTAAAAAGGCCCATGGCTGAACTCCAGCACTGATAAAAAAAAAAAAAAAAAGTGCTGGAATCTTGCATGGCGGAGACAGAGGAGACGAAAAAAACACCACAGATGGTAAATATTTATTCTCCTATCCTGCTTACACAACACACACACACACACACACACACAGATAGGCCACAGTGGTAGCTGAAACGACAATGGGGAAAATTAGCTCTGAAATTATCAAAGAATGTTGAAGCAAACACAGAACGCTTTGTTCCTTTTGTGTGACTATCTCTATACTGGGGATCAGCTATAAGAACTCCAATCTAGAAGACATGCTCCTTCTCTCTGAGGACGCTGCCTTTCATGCCAGATGGACTTTCCTTTGTTTATCAGTAAATTCCCACTGTTGACTGCATGTAAAATCTAAAGCAAATCCGGAGCCGGTCCCGTTCCTGCCGGTATGCCGGTACGCCTCAGCTCCCGTCTGGGGAGAAATATCTGAGGCGTGTATCTATAGGGCCGCAGCAGGAGGTGTAGGAAGGGAAGTATCCTCCAGTGACGTCCGCTCTCATCCTGGGAGACTCCGGAGGAAAATTCAATCTGGTTCTCTGCTTGCAGAGAGATTGGGAGATTGAGCGAGGTCTGCAGACGGTGGTGAGGGGCTCAGTTTGGTCTTTACATTCATGCTTGTGTTGCTCAATGGTAAATAAAGGCAGAGCGACGAGGCCTGCAACACAACAGGCGGAGGAGGGGCACTGCAGGGGACGGGTGTGAAACGGCAAAGAAGCAGACGAAGGACTTGATCAACCAGAATGAAAGGTTTTAATGAGGCTTCCACCTGACACACACACACACACATACACACACACACACACACACACATATACACACACACACAAACAGGTGACGTCTGATGTACAGTGTTTTCCATTTGTCTTAGAACAAATGTTAGGACCTGTCTGTAGTTTAGGTTTAGTTCAGGGTAGGCTGAGCTTAGATTTCAGGTTTAGCTTATTCCTTTTTTTTTTTTCATTTTTCTTCTTTATTTCATTCATTTGTTAAATTTAAAAAAAAATCTAATAGAGATACAAACAGTCTCCATGCTAGAATGAAAGGGAGCAAAAAGAAGACCAGTCTTATTTTATCTGTCCCTTTAGCCCCAGAAATCAATTTACAAAGAACGACTGAAAAACAACATAAAGGGTTTAAAACAGACTTAGTCTTCAGTTTAGTTTCAGACGCATGTTTGTACTGTGTAATACAGTAACTGTATATTTCATGAATGTCTTTATCTCCAAATAATGTTTTCCTGGTGTTTTGTTTCATGTAACTTGTCCTAAGTATTTGGTTTGTCACTTAAATAAACTTGATTGATTGATTAATTGATTGAAAGCAGTATAGCGATTAAACATTTCATTATTCATAAAGTGATGATTTTCCTCACTGTCCCATTTCAAACTGAGTGAAATTCCTCAGCAGCGTCACATTCTTTCATCATATTTGAGTGCATGCCTGAACTCAGCCATTTAACCCTTTCATGCATGAATTATAAGAACCGTAATTAGGATTTTTTTTTTTCCTGAGTGTTTTTTTCCCTGAGTGAAAAAACAATGCAATGAACATTTTCTTATAAACCTATTTTTCATGGGGTTACAAAATGTCCACTCAGCTGGACACAAAGAAACATGTATTTACTGATTTATTAATGCTGATAATCTGATGTTTTCTCCCCTTTGAACCTACTCTGATATTAATCATTACCAGTGTTGTACCTGAACACGTTGATTGAATCATTCGTATTTTGGGCAAACATGAACTGAACGCACCGTTTTACTGCCTGACGTTTACAGTAAACCAGACCCATAGTTTCATTTTTAAAAGTGATAAAATAATTGCTGTCTGTGGTGTCATATGGGCTTTGGCAGTGCTATTGACAAATAATAGCTCGCAGCAACACACTGAAAGAAAAGAACTATGAACTAGCTCATTTTTTGGAACTATGAACAATTATGAAACTATGAAGGAACTAGTTCACTTTTAAATTTGTGAACTGAACTTTGCACTAGTTCAGGTAGAAAATGAACTTTCCCAACACTCATCATTACTCAGTTCATGGCGATAACATGCAAAAAACCCTGTTAATTACAGTCTAATATCAATAATGACATAATATTATATTATATTATATTATATTATATTATATTATATTATATTATATTATATTATATGTGAGTCAGTTATACAATTTCAGTTAATATAATTGAAGTCAAATATAAAACCTAATTCATGTTACAATAAAAAACCTTTTTGTTAATATATAAATAGGAAGATGAAACCTAGTAAGTTGGTCAGATGAAGCTGTGTTTGTGTTGTAGTGGAACCAATGTTTGTGTGTCGCTGTGGGGTCAGGAGGTTTTTAGTTGTTGCATTCACTGTGCAGTAAACACATGTTCTGTGAAATTTTTGTCGTTTATTTTATGGACAGCTTAATTTTCTGGACAGTTGGACTTTGAAGACTTGTTGCCACAGACGTTCTATCTTATTTCCCTTTTGTGAAAGCAGCCAGTGAGGTACGTTTAGTTTAGTTTAATTATGTTAATTAGAGTTCTGTGAAAATGTATTTTCCGTAAACACTCAGGATAATCTTTTAGTTACTGAATGGATGTAAAGAAAAATGTATATTGTATATGTTTTATCTATTATTCTCTATGAGAATGCTTGAATAGCTTTATATTCATTTTATATGATTTCTTTCTTTTTCTTTGAGCTCGTGATTTCAACAAAACAAGGGGAATAATACAGTGTATTATGGGATGGTACATAAGTGTCCAGTGTGTTGGCTGATATGGAACTAAAAAACAAAAATCCATGAATCTATAAGAGAACAGCTGTAGAATAACTGTCCGCTGGAGTGACCAGTGTGAACGAAAGGGTTCAGAGTTAAACACAAAAAAACAACCTGCGACACAAACATCATCCCACACCAGATTATCAAACTACAATCCTTTTCCATTTGTGACACTTTGACCAGGAAAATACACAAATGAGAAAATAGGAGCAAACATCTATATTTTAAATTTGAAACACCTAAACGCCCATTTAATCATAAAAGTGTGTTTTAAAAATGCAAAAATTAAACCACGGCTGCATCATGGGATAAGATCTGTGAGGATATGACATGTGACATTATGTGAGGATGCCAATAATCTGCTACTCATCATTGGGACCATGTACAAACAAACATGTAAGAGCGTAAATGGGACTCAGAACCATGAGGGACGACACCAGGAGCTGCTTCTGCCTCATGGATAGGTTTGGTTTGCTCTGATATATCCTCAAGCATTTTCACCTTTTATGTCTGTATTTCCAACTAGAGTCCAAAAGTGGCTTCTGTTAACCTGGTTATATTCCATACTTTAATATTTTATGATTTCCTACATGCTTTATTGAAAGTTTGCATTAGGATAATGAATAAAATGGAAATAATAATCAAATATGAGCCAGGACCTTTAGGGCTTTTCCACACAGTTCTTTTACATCAATGATTCTCTGAAATTTCTGAAATTGTGTTACGTTGTGACGTGCATGTGGATATGAAATTAACCCTTTCATTCCTACTGGTCACTCCAGTGGACAGTTATTCGACAGCTGTTCTCTTGTAGATTCATGGATTTTTGTTGTTTTAGTTCCATATCAGCCAACACACTGGACACGTATGCAACATCCCATAATACACTGTCATTCACACCATTACTGTTACTTTCCTGTTCTTGATAAACCTGATATTTTAGTGTAAATGAATTGCTAATTGTTATTAGACTGTAATGAACAGGGTTTTTTTGTTTTGTTTTGTTTTGTTTTGGTGCATATTGTCTGAGTGAGTAATAACTAATATTATAGTTTGTTAAAAAAGTGACAAAACATCAGATTAGCAGCATTAAAGAACAAATATTCCATAGTTTTAACACAGTATGTCAGTAAATATGTGTGCTTGCTTCAAATATTAATCCCTTGATGCTTGAATTTATTTCCAATTATGGAAAAAAAAATCACTTGTGTTTCAGATAGATAGTATTTTGGTGGTATTTTGGAGCAGAAGGGGTTTGATGCGAATTCGCAACAATCGGCATCAAAGGGTTAAATGTATATGGTGTCCAGCTGACTGGACATTTCACATTCATTAAAAAAAAATAAAAATCAAAAAATCAAAAAAAAATCAATAACATTGTTTTTTGTTTTCTGGGTGAGTAATAACTAATATTATAGTTTATTAAAAATGTGACAAAACATCAGATTAGCAGCATTAAAGAACAAATATTTTATGGTTTTTACACAGTATGCCAGTAAATATGTTTCTTTGCTTCAAATATTAAATGTATAATGTGTCCAGCTGAGTGGACATTTCACATTCATTAAAAAAATAAAATAAAATTCTATCACACTGGGGTTTTTTCGTGCCTAAAGAGATAAGAGAATAAGGTTCTCATAATTCCTGCATGAAAGGGTTAACTGCTGATGTAACTTAAACATAAATGAGTCTGTAACTTCACACGTACTGTGACATCAGACAGTGTACGCCTTTAAATGAATCACCTGCAGGTGGGACTGTAGTCCAGCTTAGGAGATTCAGTTGAAGTCAAACAGTGGATGTTTGTGTTTAAATCAAACCCCCTCCACAGTAAAAACCCTTCCCACAGATGAATTTACCCTCACGTACTCAGAGGGTATGTCTGCCACTCGCCTCCTTTCCTCCTCACCATCTTGTTATGAACATAGTACTTAATATCCTAATATTCCGTGACAAGTGAAAAGTACTCCCACCGTTCAAAAACATGTAGCTCCACTTGCTCCATCCATCATCTCCCTCTTGTCTTGCGAGAAAAGGGGCCTTAAATCCTTTATCTCCCCAACAATGAGGGAAGAAAGAGTTAAAACTATCAGTCAGCCAAACTCAGGTCGTTCTCTCCCATCTCCTCTCTGCACTGAAACACCGCAAATCATCTTTAATAGTCGTCATCTTGATGGTTCATTACGTTAAACTATCTCTGCTAGCATCCTCTAATCCAATGGCTCTCCTATGGCCTGAGGGGCTGGGAGCTCAGAGAGGGAGGGGGTGTGCGTGTGTGTGCAGAACGGGGAGGGGGACTTGTGCTCATTGTATTATTAGCAGGTTAATTGCCCCGGTACAAAAGAGTGGCCGGACGGCAATGAGATGCCATTTCAGTTTAATTGTTAGCTGTCCTGTACTGTAAGCCCCAAGTTCTGCATCAGTGGCCCCCAACGGGTGCACGCTGACACAACCCCAGAGGCTGGCAGCTGGATCACACTGTATGTGAGGACAGGCACAGCATCATGGGATGGAGCTGGCACACAGCGCCACCTAATGGACACAGCTGGGGACAGCATGTCTGGATAGTCCATGTGGCTGTGGTATCGGCTGCTTTTGTCATCGTTTGGTGTTTACACGTCCAGTGTGTGTTAAATGTGTAGTTCCAGCTCCACCCAGTCTAAGGTGTCCCACTGCTGCCATAACTGAACAGTATTTCTGTTTACCTAA
>JAQQZY010000006.1:5670171-5680957 GCA_030068375.1 Ostorhinchus rueppellii
ATAGAAGATGAATGAATGAATGAAAAATAATTATCATTTGAACAATATTCTGCTTCAGTTTGTCATGTCAACATGTTCATTATAACTCACAGTGAATCTACTAAACATTTAGTAACAGGAAGAATAGGGTTAAATTGCACTTCCTATTTTGAAGACATTTCAGGTTCCTATTTGTTCAGATTATTTACATTTTTTTGTGAAATTATACTTTGTTTTAGAGTCAATACATAAAAATATTTACATTTACAAAGAGAACATTTTGGACTTGTGAGTATTTATAGGTTATTATGATAGTGTTTTACTTTTTGACCCATTTGAGATTGAATTGGTCTGAATGTGGAACCTGATTAATATCTATAAAAATATCTATTTTTGCATTTCACAAATTCATCCCAAGGGATGAATAATTTTAAAAAGCCTAAACGTGTCCTTTCCTGAGTCTCAGGAGGTTAAATCTATTCTTAATAAAACCATATTTAAAAAAAATTCAATAGGCATTTCAATTTTAGCCTAATTTTGAGTTATACAATCTAGATACAGTGTTAAAATTAAAACTTGTATTAACTTAAACATTTTTCACACACAAAAAAAAATTAGTTGAGTGAACCAAATTCAATTACATTCAATATAATTCAATTTGGTTCATTCAACTAATTTGTTTTATGTGACCTATTGAAGATTTTTTTTTAAGTTGATTCAAGTTTTACTTTTTACAGTGCAGAATTTTTCATAATTCATGCATGAAAGGGTTAAATAAAAGTGTCCTCAAACGTCCATGAAACCACCACCAGATGAATTCTCTGTCGTGGTGACGCGTGTGCATCCGTACAGGAAACGCCACATCTACACCTTCTACATGTTCACGTTAAGAGGACGAGCGTCAGAACGGCCAAATGCAACGCAAACGTCAAACACCGAAGCTGTGAACTGAAGGCGTCCGCGGTGAGAACCAGTCCGTGTGCAGGGGTTTCTCCATCATCACACCTGTGGCTCATGTTAAAGGTGTGCAGATGTGTCGCAGCGACACGTACAGTCACCTCTGTTTCATGTAGTTTGTTCTTTCTACTTCCTGGTCCAACTACAGCTCCATCTGATTGGACAAATGTAATGACAACAACGAAACAGCTGATACTAGTTGAACAGCTCACATCCATCTATTTTCCATGTTTTCATGATAAAAACCTAAATCACTTCCTTCTTCCATCAGTATCTGTGTCAAAAACGAGCTTTTCCACCTTCACGGTTTTCTTTTCGGTCTGTTTTAGTCACATGACACACAGGAGTTGGACTGGATTACAGAACCAGTGTTTAGATGGAACAATCCTTTTTCCCGGGGCTGTATGAACCAGGCTGCACATCAGCAGCAGGGTGTGGAGCTCCTACAGCACAGGTGTCAAACATGTGGCCCGGGGGCCAAAACCGGCCCGCCAAAGGGTCCAGTCTGGCCTGAGGGATGAACTTGGGAAGTTACACTGAAGATATGAACAATAAAGGGAGTCAAAGCCATTTTAGTTCAAGTTCCACATCCAGACCCCTACGATGTAACGCACAATAACACAAACACTGACTGCTGCATTTTTCTAGGTTTGACCTACACCGACCTGGGCAAATGACAAACTGAATCAGGAATGGTTCTTATTTTAGTTCCAAACTTTTAACAATATTCTGCTTCTTACCAAATATTTATGTAACATTGTGTCTAATGCTCATGTAAAAAGGATAAGTTCAGTCAAATATTGTTAAAACTGCACTGATTTTTCTTACAAATTTCTGTTTTTTCTGGTTATTCACATGCTTTTTGTTAAAAGACAGTTTGTAAATGTAAAGATTTTCATAATGTTATGTTTTTATTGCACTAAAACAAAGAGCATGAGTTGTCATTATCTACACGTTATGATGCTGTTATGTTTCTGGTCCAGTTCAGATCCAGTTGGGCTGAATGTGCCCCCCCCTTCTGTATTATGGACACTCGTTAACGCTCCTGTCATGCTCCAGTCTTACAGATTTGGACTTCTTTGTGACTCAGTGTGTGTGAACCTGAAGCCGTCCCTGCGTCTGCATCCACACTTGGACTTTGGGGAAAGTAGAAGCCAGCTTGTGTTCAGCGCTTTGGAAAAGTTGTCCTTCAATCAAATCAATCTGATTTTCTTACACATAAGTGGACGAGCTCAGTCCAATTATCTCTGGAGAACGACTTTTTATCTTGTACAGACACAACACATGTGCCGGAGGTTGATCTTTTTGTGTGTGTGTTTTTTTTTTCTCCAAATCTTGTTCCCACAACATTAAACATAACCTCTAGATATGAAATATTACCTCTGACTCTGCAGTATGTGTGCGATTTGGGTGAAATGGACCAATAAAAAAAAACTTTCATGAAAAAAAGAAAATAAAGCGTCACCAGGTTGTAAAATCAAGCGGCTTCAAACTACATTGACTTTTTTCCGCAATTAAATTATGTTTTTGATCTATTTTTGCCAATGACTTCTTCTCAAAATCATTTTTTCTATTAATCCTTTAAGCCCCAAAGTTGCAATATTACAACAAGCAACAAACTTCCATGAAATAGATTTTTGAAATCTTCATATCAAAATTAAATATCGATATATAAATTAAAACAGTTTGGTGCATAAAGGGTGAACAATTAAACATCTAAAAATTCAGAATCTAGAACTGAAATTCTAATAATTGAGAAAATAAATGATGTTGCGAAAACTTAGATTTCCCCAAAATAAATAAATAATAAAAATAAAAGTGAATGAATCAAATGACAGCGTTTGAAATTCAAAGGCGTTTAAATGTCACCGTGTTCAGACCGATGGACTCATCAGTCCACAGAGCCGGCTTCTGGACCAGCACAACCTGGACCAGGTCTGACCCTGATCCCAGTCTTTGGACTCCGACCTCTGAACCCTAAAGCCTCCTGTCCTCCACCACCACAGCCTTTGTTTATCACTAACATTGATCTGATGAATTTCTTCTTTTCTTGGTCATATTTTGGTCTTTGGTTTCATCGTGTAAACCGACTGAACTCATCATTAACTCTTTTTGGAGATGACAGAGTTGACATATAACCCTCAAATGTGTCTGACTGCGCTCTCTTTCCGTCTCTGTGACATTAAACTCACCATCTTTGACTAAACGCCTTTGAGGACGTCGTCGAGGCTTTGTGAAAACAGCCCGTTCTCTCCAACAACGGGACAAAAAACGAGCTGCGTTTATGCATCGAATGAACAAAGGACCGGGTCAAGTGGGAGGAGCATCCTTACAAGTCCAACAGACCATGCTATGAACCCTGGGAGGAACACAGGAAGTGAAGCATGTGACTGAACCTGACAGGACGAGCACGTGGAGTCTGAAGAAAAACACCAGGAAGAATGTTCCGATAAAAAACACGACTCGACGCTCTGAGCTCTGGCACCGTCAGCGCTTTAACTTTAAAGACGCACGAGTCCCACCTGTGAAGGACGCGTGTTCAGCTCCGACCGTCTGCGTACGATGGATTCACTGTGGAAAATCACAACAATCTCCTCCCGTTTTTTTAATGTTTGTTACCAACAACTAAAGAGTGGATGAGTTTTCCCTGTGTCGGCCGTACAAAGAAAACAGGTGGTTGACTAAGGAGCTGAGGATTATTGCCTTTTACACAATTTTCCTTGTCATCACTGTGTAAACAAATTAAAATGCTGGGGGGGAAAAAAAAAAAAAATCTGCAAAATCGACGCCAAACGCAGAAAAAGAAAAGGAAACAAAAGCTATTTACAAAGTTGCGCTTTCCCCTAGTGTTCTGCAATCTTCATGTTCATACATTGAAAGTGTTTGAAAAGAACAAGATTTTTGGAAAGTGTCTGAAAAGAACTGGTAGCACTATCTAGCTGTACAGGATAAATACTTTCAGGCAACAGGGTATATGGATGATTGTAATATTTGACGATCATTGAAGGCCGGGCGCGACGCAGCTCGACTGAACTGGTGATGATATGGACGGCACGCCTCCATAATTAGTACCTGTTCTTTGTCCTCAGCAAGGTTGGACTTTTTACTTTACAAATTGTACACACTGAAAAACCCTGACAAAGGCACACCATGGAGAAAACGTCAACATCTAAAGTAGCACTAAGGACTAGTTATACATAATCTGTCTATGTCACATATGTACAGGGCTGGGAGACGGGACACCGACGCTAGGTCCACCCCCACCACGGCGGCTGTGGCTTTGGTCCGTCACCGGCTGAGGGGACACAGGAGTGTTTAAGGCCGAGGGACTGGCTGTTCCGAGAAAGGCGGGGAGAGGGGGCGGGGCTAAAGGTCACGCCAGTCTGAATGTGGTTTCCAGGTCCTTCTGTGGAAACAGTCAGAACCGGGACCGCTTCCATCAGGGGGTTTTTCCTTTTCTCCGTGACACTGCCGCCAAACTCTGAAGAAGAAGAGCTTAAATATCCATACGCTTCTCCCCTCCTCTCCTCCGCTGCAGCCCGTCTCAAATTAAAAGATTTTTTTTTTTGTTTTTAAATCTCAAGCATCACAGAATTCAAGTTTGCCCTTATTAATATTTCTCCGTAAACACAAAAACGCGTCTTCTCCTGCCAAATCAACAAAATGAAGAGGAAACAAAAGGAGTAAAAAGTGGAGTGCAGCATGAGGCCTGGCTGGATGCAGAAGGGAGGGGGGGGTCAGGAGGAGGAGGAGGAAGGCGTGGGGCGTCTGCTGGGATCAGACGATCTTCTTGATGCTGGGTCTCTTGAAGCTGCCGGCGCTACGCTGCTTCTGGACCTGACTGGCTGAACCGTGGCGAGTGCGCCCCCCGCTGGACAGAGCTGAGCTGGGGGACAGCTGCACGTTCTCCTTGTCCACACCTGCAGGACACGGACAACAGTCAGGACACAACTCCAAATGACAGGAGCAGAAGTGATACAATAAAGGCTAAGCAACAGAAATACATCAGCACGTGTGTGTGTTCTGACGGACTTCCGTTTCAGAACACACACGTGGACAGGCTGCCTCCAAACGCCCCGTTTCCCTTCGTTAGCACTAGCTCTGATAAATTCTAACTTTATTAAGGTGACTCTTTACTAAAAGCTAAATCAAATACTTTAAACATACATCTGTCACCAAGGACCATGCTTTCATCAACACAAACTAAAACAAATAAAATAAAACCGTACTCACGACTGAAAAAGTTTAAGAAACGTCTTAAGCATCAGATCATCCAAGAATAGTCAGTGCAGAAGATGGATGTGTTTTTGTTGTTCTTGATTTTTTTTTTTTTTTTGTCAAAATGCAAATCCTTGGTGATGAACACATTTAGTCTGATGTGTGTGTGTAAGCTTAAGAATAAGCTTCTGCTTCTGGAATACTCCTTTTTTCTCAGGAAGTTAAATATCTTCTTAATAAAACCATATTAAAAAAAAAATTCTAAATGCATTTCAACTTTAGCCTAATTTTGAGAAATAAAATAAATCTAAAAATAACTCGATATTATGTAATTCATGCATGAAAGGGTTAAGTTTTGACTGATAAGATTATAAGCATAACATCTATATTATAAAAGCCGTGCGTGCGTGCGTGTGTGTGTGTGTGTGTGTGTGTGTGTGTGTGTGTGTGTGTGTGTGTGTGTGTGCGTGCGTGCCTGGACACTGACACTAAATCCGTACAGAGCTGCTGCAGTACTTGTTCTGCAGTTCAATGTCCTTGTAATCCTGTTTCTATGTCCAGAACCCTTTGGCGGTACCTGCTGGACAAATGTGGTACAACGTGTATGAACACACCATAAAAACCATCACATGTAGAACCTGTGGATCCACACGGGTCAACACACTAGTCTTCTGTAAAAACTGCCAGACCAAGAGTTTAAGGGGAGTTCTCCAAAGGCCACGGTGCCGTCCAGCTCAGTTTTAGGGGCTTTTGGACATTTCTACAGAATTATTTCTTTATAATCCTTCGAATGCGAATGGCAGAGTGTTTGTCCTTATTTCAAAGACACAGATGTTGATGCTGAACATTTTCACTCCTCAGACTCTGAGGGTTTGGACCTGTTCTGCACATTTGGTCACAGTCAGTGGGTTTGGCTTTTATAGGCGTGAACTCCTCATCTCCATCTGCTGTGTGAGCTTGTTCTTCTTTTTCTGTTTCTTAACCAGCATTTACGTCCTTGCCCTCGTGTCTGAAGGATCCAAGCGTGTTCTCAACATGAATCAAACCAGTTCAGTTTGGTCCAGAATGAAACCAGGAACCAAGACCAGCTTTTGGGTCTAGGTCTGGGTGAGGTTAGCATGTCCGGATCAAACAAGATGTGAAAAGACCCCGAGCCCGATTCAATAAACGAATGAAAAATGGAAAAAAGCTGCAGAGAAACAGGAGGCAGAGTGAGCGCAGACGGCTCCTCCTTTTGCTCGGATTCCAGTAAAAGTCACATGTTGTGAACTTGGATTGAACCGACACGATGTTCACTCAGACCCTGGTTTGTCTGAAAGGAGAACATCCATCCTCCAAGTGTTCCTCACCTCCAGGGAACGCTCTGTGGTGGAAACTCCACAGTCAGTGTTTAGGATCTGTGTGGTGTTCAGGTGTCCCTCTGTGAAAGCGCCGACGTTTGTTTCCACAGACTTTACTGATCCCAACCAGAGAAACTCTGGGGTTCCAGCAGCAACAGTACAAACATATAATAAAACTAAAATAAAATACAATAAAGGCCAAAAATATACAATAAAGACAAACCAAGAAAATGAGATCTGAGATGTGAACTATGCAGATGGAACTGAAGTAAATACATGATTGGATAGATCAGAGAGTTAGCATGAACTAAAAAACTGTGAATGTGTATTAACCTAGGATAGAATAAACAGATACTAAAGAATACAAATATAGATACTAAAGAATACAAATATAGATAATAAAGAATACAAATATAGATAATAAAGAATACAGGACAGTTAAGGTGCTGGTAATGATAATAAAGACACACTTCAGATGCAGATTAGTGGAGTGTTAAAAACAGAACTACACTGTGGACAGTCTGTTGTAAAGCAGGAACGATTTCAGAGCTGGAACAGTCTGTTGGAGAAGGAGCTCCGCTGTCTGTCCAGTGTGTGGTGCAGAGGGTGCTCAGGGTTCTCCATGATGGAGAACAGTTTGTTCAGTGTCCTCCGCTCCACCACAGCCTCCACACTGTCCACTTTACAGCCAATCACAGAGCCAGCCCTCCTAATCAGTTTATTGAGTCTGTTGGTGTCGCTGCTCCCCCAACAAACCACGGCGAAGAAGAGCAGACTGGCCACCACAGACTGGTAGAACATGTCCAACATCTTGCTGCATACGTTGAAGGATCTCAGCTTCCTCAGGAAGTAGAGTCTGCTCATCCCCTTCCTGGAGACAGCGTCGGTGTTGGATTTCCAGTCCAGTCTGTTGTTGATGTTGACACCCAGGTACTTGTAGTTCACCTCCTCCACCTCCTCTCCAAGAATGCACGGTGGCT
The DNA here is from genome assembly GCA_030068375.1 of Ostorhinchus rueppellii. Lineage (NCBI taxonomy): Eukaryota > Metazoa > Chordata > Actinopteri > Kurtiformes > Apogonidae > Ostorhinchus > Ostorhinchus rueppellii. The sequence goes on from JAQQZY010000006.1 coordinate 5,677,646, forward strand.
GTGAAGTCATCCTCTTCTTCCTGAGGTCGATCACCATCTCTCTGGTCTTGCTGACATTCAGCTGCAGGTGATAGTGTCCAGCCCACTCCACAAACGTACCCACCACTGCTCTGAACTCCACTCCCCCCCCCCACCTGTACACCCAACAACAGCCGAGTCATCAGAACATTTCTGCAGGTGGCATGACTCGGAGTTGGACTGAAGGTCTGTGGTGAAGAAGGTGAAAAGGAAAGGACAGTCCCCTGAAAGGCCCAGAACCACGGTGGTGCGTTCACTGACCAACAGATCCAACAGGACACATGTCCAGTTGACAGTGGGTTGAGTTCATTTTAGTTACTGTTCTTCATGTGTCAGAATTTGGATGGGAGTATTATGGGATGCCTCCAGGACTGGTCCAGTGAACATGAGATGACTGGCCAATCAAACGTTTGTTCTTCAGGATCTCTAAAACCCGAACCCTAAGGTTTGGACTTCCTGTGTGTGGCTGAGACCTGGTCAAAGTGGGGGTGTCATTTACACTTGAAACAGAACAAAAACACAAAGGTCACATCAGTGAAGACAAAGAGAAACACATCCAGAAAGTTCTGGAGACGAAGAAGACGAACCAAAGTGGACGAAAGGAGACTGGATGAACCCAAAGGCAACAGCAACGAAAGAAACAGAACCAGAACCTAAAGCAACAGAACCAAAGGCTAAAGAAACAGAACCAGAACCTAAAGCAACAGAACCAAAGGCTAAAGAAACAGAACCAAACACTGAAGCAACAGAACCAGAGAAGGCGGAGGAGGAGGCTACAGGATTAGCCCCACAAGCCAAGGATCACTGATAATAATAATAATAATAATAATAATAATAATAATAATAATAATAATAATAATAATAATAATAATAATAAATTGTATTAATAATTACGTTTCAGAACATTGTACAACAGATGATAAAAGAGGCAAAAGCATCAAATCTAAAGGAATAAAGGTCTTAAAGATCCAGTGCAGGAGCTGAACTGAGGTTCTGTTGTAGTTCCCTCCTGTAGCAGACAGGGGGCGCTGTTTGTGGAGCTGCGTCACTCGTTGACAGAAGCAGACTGGGGCCTCAGCTGTTCTGCACAGCTCAGTCTGGACTGTCACAGAGGGAGGGAGTTCCAGAGTGGCTGAAGGCTCCGCCCCCATGGTGCTGAGGCGGGCACAGTGAGCTGGAAGGAGGAGGGGGAGGAGGAGCCAGGTGATGGATGTAAAGCTGGACAGGAGGACTTCCACTCCATCCTGTGATGATCTGAGGGGTTTGTGTGGATGATGAACACCAGCTGAAGCTTCAGCGGGGCTTTGTTCTGTCCACCACACACTTCCTGTCACATGCTCCTGTTGACCTCCATGTGGGTCCGATCTGGGCTCAAACACTCACTGCTACAGTTTAGTGGATGGTTCTTCAGAGGGGGTCCACGGTGGTCCAACATGTGTGAAGCTAAACTGAATCGGACACTTTTCAAAATAAACTGTTCATCTTCATTTTCCGAAATCGTTGTGATGTTGACGTTTCCTTTTTTGAGTTCAGCGTCTGTGAACTGCAGAGGTCAGATCTGGAGTATTTCCATGGATTTCTTTCATTTCCAGTGTTTTGATCCACTTTTGCTTTCATGTTTTCATTTCCTCTGTGTTTTGTGGTTCTTTGTAGTTCTAGTTTCTTCTGTTCTGTGTTGGTTCGGTTTCGTTCTTCCTGTCGCTGCTGTTGAACGACACTTTCCATGTCAGTACCACAGTATGTCCATCTGTTTTATACTATTTATACTGCTTCTGCTTAGGTCGTGGTTTTGTGGGATATTTCTGTTTGATGTTTATGGCGTACAAATCAATATTCAATCTTAATAGACTGTGAGCACGATTTACTGTTTCCACCAGAAAAACAACCTAAATACTGACAAACAAGAGAAAGATCGGATTCCAAAAGCTTTATTAGAAACAGGAAATAACAGAATGCTTCACATGTCCGACTCAGCATCTGTGGAAAAAAGATAAACGTGGCAAATGTTAAAACAAAACACACTCCAGAAGCACTCAGAGCGCAGACCTCCGCCAAGGCAGTGTTTGTACTTTCATCCACTAGATGGAGCTGAATGTACGGATCATCTGTAGGACACCCCAGTACTGACACTCTGAGAACAGTAAGGAACATACGGCCATAGGTAACAGACAGACAGGCAGACAGACAGACAGACAGACAGACAGACAGACACACAGACAAACAGGCAGACAAACAGGCTGACAGACAGACAGACAGACAGACACACACACACACACACACACACACACACAGACAGACAGACAGACACACAGACAAACAGGCAGACAGACAGACAGACAGACAAACAGACAAACAGGCAGACAAACAGGCTGACAGACAGGCAGACAGACAGACAGGCAGACAAACCAGCGCCGATGAAAACAGAACCTCCTTGGCGGAGGTAAAAATATCCATTGTGGAAAAATTCTAGTCCTCTAATAGAATTAATTAAAATAATCGAGAAATACGATGATCAGTGTCTTTCTTAAGTGGATCCACAGGTACAAGTCCCACAGAGGCCACAAGTGGTCTGATGGGAGAGGACACAGACATAAAACACAAATGTCTTTCTTATACCCTCTGAATGACCCCTGAGACAAGTCCAGATAAGACTTTCTCATATTCCAAAAAGAAAACAAAACATGCTGACCTTAGTGAAACTGTGAGGGCTGTGGTGTCTGTTCCCTTCCAGCCTAAATATGACAGAATATGTGCTGATTACAAAATATATCATTTTTCCATAACATCCATCCATAGCTGAAGTGTGGAACTATGGGCCTTGAACAAGGCCACAGACCAGTGGAGCCGGTCGATCCCTTCAAGCGTTTCCTGACTGTCGCTGTTGTGCTCAGGCTGGGGAACCAGGACGTCCTGTCAAACATGTGCATGTGGCTCCAGCGTGTCCCCGTCGTCCACACACACACCCTGTAAAAAAGCACGAGGTAAAGTCACTAGATCCTACCCGATAAGACCGTCCATGAGCCAGCCAATAAACGTAGATCAACACTTGTAGCTGATGAGCCCAACCATGGTCCTGTTCCCTCTGGAGAAGCCTCTGCAGAACATACACATCTGCTGAGGCCCAAGTCCTGCTTCAGCTCCACCTCCACGTTCAACCACATCAGTGCAGGAGTCGATGAAAAGAAAGAACTTCACATCAGTTGGAAGGACGTGTGTTCGCTCCCCCTTGAACTGCCACCTTATCGTGGTGGGGGAGTTTGAGTGCCCGAATGATCCCAGGAGCTATGTTGTCTG
>JAQQZY010000006.1:5745765-5755909 GCA_030068375.1 Ostorhinchus rueppellii
TGGGATAGGCTCCATGCGACCCCCGTGACCCTAATGAGGATTAAGCGGGTATAGAAGATGAATGAATGAATAATGAATGTAAAGAAGGGTAAAAATTATCATATGTGATTTTTGTAATTATTGATCATACATTATACAGAGGGTAAAAATGATTGTACAAATATGATAATTGTCATAACTCTGGCCAGTTTCAGTTCGGGGGGGGGGAGTGAGCACCCCCTCAAATGAAAGCTTCTAAAGGTATGAAAAAGGAAACAGTGGAAGACTTTGAGGAATTAGTAGTGTTGTAAGTTTCACTTTCCCTTTGTACAGTTGTATGGTGTGTGTACTCAGTGTGAGGTACGTATGGCACGGAACCCCACCCCCCAGCCCCCCCCTTGCCGGCTCCATCTGCCACATGTGCCTCCTTCATATTCCTGTTTGCCACCTCATATATGACTGTCTGGAACTGGACCTGGGTTTGGCTATGCGGTGCAGCAGGAGTTTGACCTGCGTTCACAATCGGTCAATTTCAGACTGAGCGACCGGGGGCGGATCATGGCTGATCATGTGAATTTCGAGTTTCTGAGCGGTCAGTGCAAGTCTGGTCTGGCTGCAGAAGATCAGGTGTTAATATTTTCCCTCACTGAACAGACGGTGAAGGCTTGCACACTGTTCTGAACTGACTGATGTGGTTCAATGCAGCATTTTGATTCTGATGTTCCGTTATCTGAGGAATATTAGTGTCTATGTAAAAGCAGAGGATGAGTTTTTATGTCAGCAGCCAATCGGGTTTGAGCTGCTGAGAGGATCATGTGTCTGGTATTTCATGAGCAATTTCTTCAAACAACTTTTCTCACAAAACTACAGGTGGGATTCATTTCAAATTTTATAAGCATCTTCCTTCGGACAAAATCTACAAAGGTTGGTCAGAATTTTGAAATATTTAGGTTTTTGACGCATTTTGAAATATCACAAATGTGCTTTTGCTTAGAATGGTTCATATTTTGATGGTTTTTAACATAAATCCTTATATTTTTATTAATCACTGATAGAAGTCATATGACTTGGATTGAATTAGTTGATAAAGCGGGTATAGAAGATGAATGAATGAATGAATTAGTTGAGTTCCCCTTCAGTGAAAGTCTCGCCCACTTCTGTTGGGACACTGATCTGCATCCAGACCACAGGACTGGAACATAGAACAGAACCTGACAAATTCACCTGGGACTGATTCAGACAGAACATGATGCTGATGTACATTGGAACATTTTTTTGTTTATTTTTTTCTCTACAGAGAAAAATTCAAGTTGGTTTAAAGAAATCTTGTTTATGTAACTGCAGAGAAGGAAACCTGGGGGACAGGAAGTGATGAGAGAAGAAAACAGGCTTATCGTCCTCTGCTGGTAAACTGGCAGAGCACACATGAAGACAAACGTGTGGAGAACAAAACTAGGCATAGAAAGAGCTACGAGGCCTGCAGATCCTGGATAGAGAAAGATTGTTGTCAGCGCGCACATGAACACACACACACACACACACACACACACACACTGTTGTAAGCCCTGCTTGCCTCATCAGCAGCAGCAGAGTGGGCCGGCTCGCTGCTGCAATTCTCTCCATCTCTCCCTCTCCCTCCCCTCTTTGCATCTTTCCAAACCCGCGGACCTCCAGCTGCATCGGGAGAATGCAGAGCTGTGAGCAGGACAGGGGCCGCGGCGTGGCTTTAAACACGCAGAACGGACGGAAACAGAGTGAAAAAACAACCGGAGACGTTTAACTTCCACTACAGGAGAAGCAATAAAGCACAGAGGAAATACAAAAAGAGAGAGACAGGAGGAGGAGGAGGAGGAGGAGGAGGAGGAGAAGACAGCCAGGACAAGGGGAGATGACAGAGCAAGACTAAAAGCGATGAGGTGAGTGATTTCACATGGAAAAAACCTGAGTGTGACCCACATACTGGGACGTATGTGATTAGAAACCATTAATACAGTGAGTTCCAGAGGAAGCTCCCCTGCTCTGCTCATTTCATGTCGAACAGAGGACCAAAGATGATCTAACAGCATTTTTCTGAGCCTACATTTAGTTACAGAAAAGGGACGTTTGTGCAACGTCTTTCGAGGGTGTTAACGTGTCACACAGTTGCTACTTTGAAAACACTCAGACGCACATGAAGTCAGTATGTTTTTAAAACGGTACATCTGCAGTCAGTGGATCGTCCTGAATGAGTCTGGTCTCACTGCAGCACTCTGAGCTCCCATCCCACTGGCAGTGCTTCAAGCTGGTGGGACAGTTGGCACTCAGGATGACTAGCACTCTTTAAAAAAACCAAAACAAAACCTCATCAGGAGCAGGAAGGTAAGCTGTCTGCCCCAGTTCAGAGTGATACGAAGAGGGACGTTTGACGGACAGTCAGAGTTTGAGGCTTGATGCTGAAAATAACCAGGGCTGGACCTTAACGCTGCAGTTTGCATTCATTAAAGGTTTAGGGCTTCAGTACTTGTTCAGCCAAACAAAAGCATGACGAGGAGGCATATTTTGGAGACTACAACAATTTCTGGTTTCCTTGGTTCTGGTCACATCTGGTCAAATTTTGTCCGATCTAAAACAAACACTGGGACTGTGGACAAAGCAAAGAAGAGCGGAGACGTGAGTCAGACTGTGAGAGTGTTGAGAACGTGGTGGTGAAGTCCACAAAACCCCGGAATTGTTGGATTCTTACAAGACATATGAATGGTATGAAAATATTCCAACCTACAGACACCAGACCCTACATAAGGCGACCCTTTCCAACCCCAGTGTAGCTAAGCAACCCGAAAACAGATTGGAAAAATCCTGTAATTCATTTAAAACAAGGCTGTCAAACTCATGTTAGTTCAGGGGCCTCATTCAACTGAATTTGGTCTGAAGTGGGCTGGACCAGTGAAATAATAACATAATAATATATAAATAATGTCAACTCCAAACTTATCTCCATGTTTTAAGACGAAAAAAAAGTAAAATGAAACTATGAAAATGTTTCCATCTACAAACTATCCTTTCAAGCAATGTGGATAACATGAACAAACTGAAAAAGAAGAGTCATTTTAACAATATTCTGCTTCAGTTTATCATTTGCACATGTTCATTATAACTCACAGACACAGTGGATCTACAAATACACTAAACATTTAGTAACAGGAAGAACAGTGCTGAAATTACATGTCAGATTCTTTATATTTGTTGAGATTATTTAGATTTTTTTGTGAAATTATACTTTGTTTTTGTGTCAATAAGTGAAAAATATTTACATTTACAAAGAAAAACATTTGGAGTTGTGAGTATTTATAGATTATTATGATAGTATTTGACTTTTCTGACTCACTTGAGATTTAATTGGTCTGAATTTGGAACTTGAACTAAAATGATTGTTAATGTCTTAATATCTATTTTTTAATTTCACAAATTCATCCCAAGGGCCGGACTGGACCCTTTGGCGGGCTGGATTTGGCCCCCGGGCCTCATATTTGACACCTGGGATTTAAAATATAATCAAGTAGGTCAGTGAGAATGCATTCCACCAGTGGAATCCAATCAAATGTCTTATTTCACAGTGTTAGAAGATCTGGTGTCAAAGTAGGTGTAAAAGTTGATGGCCTGATTTGTATTTCCTTTATTATGACGCACTCGTACATGGGGCCGGGGCCTCGGTTAAATGTTTGCACATGGACGACAGTGTTGGCCAATATCAACATGACTAAATCCTTGCAAAAGAAGACGCCACTGTTCGGTTCATAGGGTTAGGGTTTGTGAGTCAGCCTTGTTACATCAAAGACACAGATGATGGAGGGCAGGAGGATGGAGGCTGAAACAGTAGGATTAGCCCTGCAGGGTCAGAGCAAACAACTCCCGCTGAGACAGAAGACACAACCCACGTCATCAGGGCAAACGTCTGCGTTTCTGTGCAGACCGACACCTGAACCAGACTCAACAAGTTCACCAACGTGGATGTGGATTAAAGCACATCACCAATGGACAATCAAATGAAGCCACAACACTCGGTGTTTACATAATGGCAGCAGCTGATGGAAATCCTGACCTTTCTGTTATTTATTCCCATTCCCGTCTCATTTTGCACCATTTAACTGTGACTGGCGCTCATGTAATGACGTCTGAACAACCCCAGAGACACAGAATTAGGACCACAAGATGTTCATCGTGAGGCCTTTGACAGATATTTCATATTTCATTTACAGGATTTGCATAATATAAGCTGTTACTTATGTTTGTTTCCAAAGTTTAAAATGGAAACAGAAATAACAGTTTTACTTTGTGTTCCATGCCAAACGGCTCTAGTGCATGTTTAATAGTAGTATTATGCTATGGCTGTAATAAGGGCCTGAAATAAGCAGAAAAACTCAATGCCAATAAAACCAAGTCATTCATTTGAAATATTTGTATGATTAATTGACAACTGATTCATGACTGACGGCCCTCATCATCAACTCAAAGATCATTCTGTGTTCGTGCTTTTGCAGAGGAGAACTCAGAATATGTGTATGAACAGTGATGTTATCAGCGGACCTGTGGCTAATCTACAGCAGAGTGCACAACACTGTAGACAGGTCCTCAGCAGGTGAAGGCAGAACAGGTGGACATTATAGACACAGAATGTAGAGACATAAACTGATTATAAATAGACATATACTGATTAGAAATACAGTATATATGATATATAATGCTAATACTGTGCACATGCATCAAGTGGCATGCAACATGTTGCAGTTGCTCCTGCGTTCTCCAAACTGTTGAACTTTTTTCCCTTTACGTTCTTCATCTGTGTTTCGTGTTTTTAGTTGTAACAGTGTTTAAGTATCTGTCCTCTTAAAGCTGTGGGTTTGGAGTTTTTATCCTTCTTATTGCCACGGGATTGTTTCTCTCATTGAGAGACGGGCTGCACTGAATGGATATTTTATTGAAAAACTTCCCTCTGGGATGAATAAAGTATTCTGATTTTCATTTAAGTGACACTGGGATGCACTAGCTCCATGATTTAGCCTGTGCCGCCCCATGGTTTAGCCTGTGCCGCCCCATGATTTAGCCTGTGCCGCCCCATGGTTTAGCCTGTGCCGCCCCATGGTTTAGCCTGTGCCGCCCCATGGTTTAGCCTGTGCTGTTACTGTGTGTGTCCCTGTACAGAGCTCTGACCATGGCCGCCCGCCCCCCCTCGGTGCTCTGCCTGCTCCTCCCCCTGCTGCTGCTGTGGGGGCTCCTGGGAGGCCGGGTACTGTCCATCTGCCCCGCCGTGTGCTCATGCAGCCGCGGACACCGCGTAGTGGACTGCTCATCACGGGGCCTAACCAAACTGCCGCCCGGTCTGCAGCACAACATTCGCTTTCTGAACCTGTCGTTTAACAGGTAACCGGCCGCACCGCTCTGACATGCATGTGACAGTCCACTACACCGAAGGCCACTCACTGTGTTTACACTGATCCAAAAACAGCTGGCCTGGTGCTACCACAAAGACACGATGCACCAAGTCAGAGTGGAGGACACGTGTAATTACAGTGCACTGTTTGGATTATTTCATATTCTGCTGAGAAGGAAAGGAGATACAAGAACCTTCCTTTGAGGCATTTGGTCGATTTTCAGACATTTTAAATCCAGTCATTGTGGTTCTTGCACAAAAAAAACAAGGTTATTAAAATTAAAAATTATAAATTAAATTATAAAAATAAAATTAAAAATGACGGAAACTAAAAAAAAATTAACTATAAGTGATCATTAATTAAAAAACAATTCAAACTAAAGTAGTAAACCTGATAAAAAAATAAAATAAATAAATCTAAAGAGGGACTGAAAACAAGAAGACAAAAATAAATCTGAAAAAAAAAAGCAAAAGTGTAAGACCTTCGCACACGTCATCGAACTTTCCCTCCCTGGATGATGAGAATTATGTCAGTACTGGCAGAACCATGACCCCCATTCCATGTGTGTCCTGTCAAAGCCCGGCATCTACAGTCCTAAAACACAAAAACACATCACAACCTTCTTCTCTTCAACAGCTTTGGAAAAACGAAATGGTCAGTGACTCCAAAAACCTCACAGGGTAACCCCCCCCCCCCAAAAAAAACCCTTTCGTTCGTAATTAATAAATAGGCTACCAGCCACTTTTCTCCCTTTCCTGTCAGTGACATTTACTCCAGGACATTTGTACACAGTAGTAGGTGTTTGTAAATGAGACAGACTGATAAAAGTCTGACATTAGAAAAGTCAGTGCACACAGGACCCGTATCGGCTCCACTTTGTGTCTGAGCGCCGCTTCACTACAGCGACACTTCCATTCTCTTGTCAGGGTGGTGATAAATCCTTTATAATCTGATTCTGTCAATTACACACTCGTTTGTTCTCTTACCTAATTACCTGATTTTTACAAAGGCTCTGCTCTTAGCATGCTAATGGGATCCAATACGAGTTTGAATCTTTCCGTTACACTGCACTTACATTTTTACAAGAAACCTTCCAGTGTTTTTGCTTAGTTTACTCCAACTGATGGTTTCTTTCCTCCACAGCGATTATTAGTCTGAGCAGTTTAACAAAGTCTTCACTGAAATGTCATTAATATTTAAGATAAAAATTCTCAACATTTTCAAACTTAAAACTGCAGGAAACTCCTGAAAAGGTCAATAAAGACAAACATTAACAAAAGAGGATCCTTAACTGTAACAAATAACAGACAAATAAAACAAGTCAAACTTACATTACTGTGGAGTTTCTCACTAAATATCGACTATAAAGAGATAGTCGACTAAAATAGCACATTCTAATTCTAATTTACTGTATCAGATATTAGATTTAAAAAATGTGAAATAAAAATACTAGTAATAGAAGAAGCTGAGTATTACCAAGATGTTAGTAATAAAGTACATATCACCTACATATTCATAATATTGTAAAAATAATGTGATAATGCATTGTTATTTTTAAAATCTAACTATTGTTATTTATGTCTATTATTATTATTATTATTATTATTATTATTATTATTATTATTATTATTATTATTATGATAATTATGCGACAGAAACCTTCCCTCCTCAGTCCAGCTCTGCCTGCTCAGGTGTTTGTCGGCTCAGTAGAGGCTGAGCTTCCATAACGCCTGTTGTGTCCTTCTGACAGCCTACAGGACGTGGACGGTCAGCTGAGCCACTACGCCCACCTGCGGACCCTGGATATGTCTTACAACCGCCTGGAGACGCTGCCCCCCGCCCTCCCCCGCTCCCTCTGGGACATCCGAGCCACGGGGAACCTCCTGCGCTCGCTGGACAAGAACGACACGGCGTACCACTGGAACCTGAAGTTCCTGGACCTGTCGGACAATGAGCTGGAGCGGATCGTGTTCATCAACAACACGCTGCCCGGCCTCCAGACCCTCAACCTGAGCCACAACCGCTTCTGGACCGTCCCCACCAACATGCCGCACAACCTGCAGAGCATCGACCTGTCCCATAACTACCTGGTGCAGATCCTGCCAGGTTCTCTGGACCGGCTGCCCAAACTGACCCAGTTCTACCTGCACGCTAACCGCTTCTCGTGGCTGTCGGAGGGCGTCTTCGATAAGCTGTCGGGTCTGGAGGTGATGACTTTGGGCGATAACCCGTGGGCGTGCGAAGAGGAAGAAAACATCACCAAGCTCCTGCAGTGGGCCGAGCAGACCCGCGCCGCAGTCCACGGCTGCCCCTGTTACACCAGGCCCGTGTGCGGCCAAGCCCACCTGGCGGCACCGGGGGGGGAGTGGCACTCCGCCCTGTTCACAGAGCCCCCGTTGTGGGTGGACGGCGAAGGGCCTGACAGGACTGCGGAGGTCACGTCTGGTTACCAGGCTAAATCTGCGCTTTTTGAAACCGGAATATATCACAACAGCAGAGGCGGGAACGACTCTGCGGACCCTGTGGTGTTTGTGTGGACGTCGTCCTCCAGTTCTGTCAGTTTCACCAAACGCACAAGCACAACAGCGCGCCCTCGCTCATCCACCAAGAGACCCAGAGTCGCCAACTCACACAACAGAGGCCGGGCCCTCCTCAGTGACACTCTGACTGTTTTCATCATCCTAACTTCACTCTGCAGCTTCTAACACCAGCTCACCTGGATACTGAAATATTCTGGACAATGAATGTATGACCACGCAACGCCATGTCGCACCTCCATTATCATCTCTTGTAAAACCTGTTACAACTGTTACTGCCGACTAGGGGTCGACCGATATATGGGTTTGGGGTTTTTTTTGGCTTTTTTTCCAGGGCTGATACCGATAACAATTAGTAGTCATCAACAAGACTGAACAATTGCACTAAAATATAAGCCTCAACGGCAAACTCAAGTGTAACTCCAGGAAAACGCCCCTACACTGACTGTTAAATAAAACACAACTCAGTAAGACTTGAACACATCTATTTGTCAGTTTTCATGGTTTAACAACATTTACAATCTAAGGAAAAACAAGAGCATGAGTTCAATGATGACCATCTGAGTTTCATCAAACACTAAATACATAAGACTTACTTTCCAAGATTCACATCAATATGAACTTTACAAGCAGAGATTTAATTTGAATGTAAATTGAAAGACATTCTTCCGTCTGATACATATGGATGTGTCTAAAAACATCTGTATGGAGCCGCCAAAAAAAGAAAAAAAAACAAAAACAGCTTTAATGAAAACTACAATAATTTCAACAGTAATAGCGAAATGTTAAAAGAATTGTTGAGAATTTTTGTGATGAACTCACGGGCAGTGGTTGAGAACAACGAAAACTGGAAAGATTATGAAGAAATGCTAAATAAAGTGTCAACAGGCTGTTAAACATGAATACCTGATGAAGTAGAATTTATTTTTTCAGAGATCACATTAAAAAGGTGCAGTGTGAAAGATTCAGGGGAATTTGGGAGGATGTAAAATCAGAACTTAAACGTTATTTTTCATCACTGCATAACCACACAAAAATGACCATCATCGTGTTTCTGTTTCCACCTGTAGAAGGAGCAGGTCGATGCCATGTTTTTACAGATTTAAAGCACATGCTATCCAGTGTAAAGGCGCACTCTTTATGAACATACACAGGTACGTGTGGCTCAAACAGTGTCAAGAATCAACGTCTTTATACTTGGATTGTGTTGACACTAACGCCACCAGAGGGCGCCGCTGTAAACGAACACACTGGCTGAAAACCCTGAAGAAGAATGACGTTTTTTGCAAAGAAAAAGAAAGTCAATAACACCAAACACGGCAATCCGTGTATCATTCGTTCATTCATTCAATTTAAAAACAAAAAAACGAATGTTTTTTTGAAAACTAGAATTTTCATTTCATTTTCAAAACTAGAATGAAAAACGGATAACGATTCGTTTTTGCATTTCCCGGTTTTGTGCTCAAATGAAAAATGGAAAAAACAGATAACGGTTAGACCTGCTGTATGGAATCCTCATCCAGTGTTTGTCATGTTTGTATGGAAGCGTATTCACGCCACTTGAAAAAAAGTTTTTTGATTAATTACGACATAGTACCTCACAATTCTGACTTGTTATCTCACAATTGTGTGATATTTTACATTACAAAGGCATTGCCTCCTAGCCCACATTTCCGTGGTTGTTCAAGATGGATTGAAGCTATTTTTGACGTGGTTTCACAAACAGTGAGATTCGGACGCTATTACATGAGAAGCATGGCATTGAAATAAGCCTCCGCACTTTACAAAGAACTTTGGCAAGAAACCATCTCTGGTGCAGGTGAAATAAAACGGATGTTGTCGAGGTGGCAGAGTTCATCCATCAGCAGCTACACATGTCGGGTCGACAACACGACTACAGGTGGATGCACCAGAAGTGCTGGATGGCTGGCAAAATTTAACATAACGTTTTATTTCACCTGCGCCAGAGACGGTTTCTTGCCAAAGTTCTTTGTAAAATGCAGAGGCTTATTTCAACGTCATACTCCTCATGTAATAGCGTCCGAATCTCACAGTTTGTGAAACCACGCCAAAAATAGCTTCAATGATCGAATCCATCTTGAACAACCACGGAAAAAGCAAAATGCTTCTGTATAAAACAAATAAACTCAAACTGAACCCTTCCCTGTAAATCCCAGCTCTTTTCTCTGTGTCTGTGGTTCCAGTTTAACCCACTGACTT
>JAQQZY010000006.1:5783387-5794223 GCA_030068375.1 Ostorhinchus rueppellii
TGAACACTAACCCTGACACTGTCACTGTGGGCTCCAGACTCTGTGGACGCTCAGATCCTGGTCGGTCCAAGACTTCACATTTAATATCAAGTCACACAAACACATCAATAATATCCATATCCACAAACTGACAGCTGATTGAACAACATTTCACACAGAAGCAGGGGAGATTCTGGGATCAGAGGTTTATGAGAGTGCTGCCTGGACAGGCAAGAGAAATCTCACTGTTTTGTACATTTTAACATAATTTTAGACTATCATTCCCACATTTTGTGAAAGGAAAAAAAAAGCATAACATTTTTGACCAGGGCAAACTCTCTGGTTAAACAATCAAATCTGCAAAAAGTTATTTAAATGATCAGCCACAGTGAAAGAGGAATGATTGGGCTCATAACAGAAATAAACCCTAACCCTAATTTCTGGAGGAAGACAATCCTCCATTTTGATACAGCAGCTCCTCTACATGTACATGTAAAACAGACTGGGTTTAACTCCAGAGGAATATTAGTGTCAGAGCTACAGATCTACTCACTTTACAGCACAGGTGTCAAACATGCGGCCCAGGGGCCAAATCTGGCCCGCCAAAGGGTTCGGTCTGGCCCCTGAGATGAATTTGTGAAATGCAAAAATGATATTTAAGATATTAACAATTAAGGATTTTAACATCATTTTAGGTCAATTCAATCTAAAGTGGGTCAGAGCAGTAAAATACTATCATAATAACCTATAAATAATGAAAACTCCTCGTTTTTGTTTTAGTGTAAAAAAAACAACAACAAAAAACGTATAATTACACAAACACGTTTACATTTACAGACTAGCCTTTCATAAAAAAATAAATAAATAAAAGAAAGGGAACAACCTGAAATCTCTTAAGAGAAGCACATGGAATTTTAATACTATTCTGTTTATTATTTAATGTTCTGTATATTTGTAGATCCGCTGTGATCTCTAAGTTGGGATTCACATGTATAAATGATAAACTAAGGCGTAATCTTATTGGCTGACATATAGAGACGAACAATCACATTCACACCTATGGGCAATTTAGATTAGCCCATTAACCTATCAGTGCATGTCTTTGGATTGTGGGAGAAAACCCACGCAGACACGGGGAGAACATGCAAACTCCACACAGAAAGATCACCCGGGAATCGAACCCGGGTCCTTCTTGTTGTGAGGCACGAGTGCTAACCACTGCACCACCCTCAGAAGTTCTTATCCTATTATTAATATAATTTGACTGGTCCGGCCCACTTTATACCATATTAGGCTGTATGTGGCCCCTGAACTAAAATGAGTTTGACAGCCCTGCTTTACAGTTTCTATCAGTGGAACATTTATAATTCTGTTGGACAAATGGACAGAACATATAAGTGGAAGAACACTTGACCTTCAAAACATCAGAAAACCAGCACTTTGGTTGTTTGTTTCCAATTAATCTGACTAAAATACGTAACATTTAGCACATTTAATCTGAAGCAGATCATTTATAAGAAATTCTAGACCAGTGTATATGTTAGGTGTCTCTCTGCTTCCCTCTATCTCTTTGTGATTTAACAAAAAGGCAAACAAACAAACAATGTGTTTTATATTTAATAAGGGATATAAACTGGTACATTTATCCAACTACAACATCATTCTAATAGAATATTTGGTTGCTGTGGCAAATGAAGTTACACAAGTTGATCTTACACTCTGACCTAAATCTGAATCTTTTTTTTTTTTTTTTTTGGAAAAAACAATTGTATGTCCATGATGAGGCTGTCTGCACACACACACACACACATACACACATACATTAGGAGTTAATGGACATCCAGTCAGTTCATCAGTCAGATAAGACAGTAGCACCTTGGCTTTAATATTAAAGCCGTTATATTATTCTTTTTTTTTTTTTAAATGTCCTTGTTCCTTTTCCCATATGTCCCTGTGGTCTCCATAAACTGTCAATCAGGGATGTCAAACTCATGTTAGTTCAGGGGCCACGTTCAGCCAAATTTAATCTGCAGTGGGCCAAACCAGTAAAATAATAACATAATAATATATAAATAATGCTAACTCGAAACTTTTCTTTACGTTTTAGAGCGAAAAAAGTACATTTACATTATGAAAATGTTTACATCTATGAATGATCCTTTCAAATAATGTGAATAACATGAACAAACTGAAAAAATAAGTTTAATTTTAACAATATTATGTCTCAGTTTATCATTTCCACATGTACATTATAATTTATAGATCACAGTGGATCTACAAACACACAAAACATTTAATAACAGGCAGAACTTGTTAAAATTGTCCTCACTTCATTTGAGGCATTTCAGGTTCTTCATATTTGTTCAGGTTCTTCATATGTTTTGGAAATTATACTTTGTTTTAGTGTAAATACAAGAAACTGTTCACATTTACAAAAGAGAAAAATGTGTAGTTGTCATTATTTATATGTTATTGTCAGTATTTTACTGGTCCCGCCCACTGGAGATTGAATTGGTCTGAATGTGGAACCTGAACTAAAACTAATTCTAAGATTGTTCATATCTGAGTGTAATTCTTGAATTTCACAAATTTGTCCCAAGGGCCGAACTGGACCCTTTGGCGGGCCAGATTGGGCCTTGTGCCTTGTGTTTGACACCTGTGCTTTAAGTCTTCTGATCATCTAAATTTTAAAATGAACTTTGTTTGGTTTTGGACCAACCCCACAGAGCCTGAGGAACGGAAATCCTCCCACAGATTAGTTGTGATCACAGCCTTTTGATTGTACATCTGATACTGAAGGAATTGCAGTGCAGAATTTGCTTGTTAGCTTGTTTTTAGTTTCACCCAGGGCCTCATTTTGCTGACTTTTGCCATCTCTACCTCAGCCAACATGCATTTGTGTTGAGCCCGTCTTAACATCCAGCAGGAGGAGCTGAAGGACACACGGACTCCAACACACAGAGCACATTTTGCTCTGGGTTCAGCGGGGGCCAGTGTTAGGACAGAAAATATCAATATAATCTATTCTGTTGGACAAAAGACATGAGAAATGATCGCACTAATAACACCAAATAAGTTATAGTGGTTATGCAGATTAGGTCTGTAGTATTTACAGAAACAGTACGTTTAGCTCCTGGTGATTAAAATAACTACTTTCATCTTCTTTCTGTTCGAAAAATTCCTCAGCCACATATCATTAGCCTCAAAGCATAATTGACTGTTAACCACTATATGGACAAAAGTATGTGGACACGTTGAATTAACATGTTTCCAGCAGGGGTCTGGGATACTAAACAATGACGACAAATGTCATAATGTCGTTTGATATTGGGATAAATATCATGTCACTGATGTTTCTATGTCGTCATGAACAGGACATCTTACAGCTGTAGACATGATGTCCCTAAATTTGTGTTCATACAACTTAAAAACATCAATATTTAGTTAAAGTTTAATGGGAGATTTGTCTTCCTCAGTCAGATGTGAGGAAAGTAGATGGTTCGATGGAGTAGAAAATGATTATTTACAGTCACAGCACGAAAAATATTTTAGAAATTTAGAGACAGAACATTTAAAATCATAGTCATGGATAAAAAAAAAAAAAAATCAATGTGTAAGTAAAAACCATCTCTGAGGCATTTTAGAAACTAAGATCATTTAAACCAAACTTTTTCAATGTGTCCCAAGACTTTTGTCCATATAGTGTGTGAGTGTGTGTGAGTGTGTATGAGTGTGTATGAGTGCGCGTGTGTGAGTGCGCGTGTGTGTGGTTATGCTATGAGGCTAACGATATTTCACTATGTTCATATTTGCAGCACAGTTCAGTTAGTGCTATTAATGTGTCAAGTTCTCAGATGACATATTCTGGGTTTGAAGAGCTTCTGAATTGCATTTGATGTTCATCAATAGGAGCCTTTTATTTAAGAACAGCCAATATTCTTTTATGAATGTTAATTAATTAATAATGAAAGCTGCAAGAGCTGAAAACAGGAGAAAAAAAAGTCCAGAATTGGAAACTATTGCGTTTGTGCAGGTGTCTGCTCTCAGTCCACAGGAACAGCTTCACACTAATATAGAGGCTTCATGCTGTTGAATCACGTCATCATTTGCCTGCCTGAAAACGCTGGTGTGGGTAGAGCAGAGGAGACGTTCTGCAGCCCAAAAATACAGGCCAGGAGTAGAGACACAAGTCCCATGTCCTCTAAAACCACCTGAACCATGAAGGTTTTGCCCAGTGTCGCTGAAAAATGATCAAGTTCTACAGCTTTAAGATGCATACCTCGATACAAATTGTTATCAATCACTTTTTGCTCATTAGTTTTAACCGTTTCATGTGTGTCAAATGGCCTTCCTGTTGTTCAACTTCTTGCAGATGTTGGCCTTCAAAGTAGCTCCCAGGTTCCCAGTGGTTACACCAGTTTGGGTTTATCTGGTGTTGGTTCAGTATTCATTCACTGCAAAGGACAGTGATCCAAGTAACTCATCATAAAAATAATAAGATGACAAAACCAGAACAAATAAGGCCCTGGTCTTCACCGATCATTAATGTTCAGCATCTCCTGAATAGATTTATACATAAATATATACAATTGAAGCTGACGAAAAGCGTTTCAACTTTAAGGACACAAGAGTGATCAAAGAGAATGAGCGTGAAGTTTAACGGTGAAACGTGTGCAGTGGTCAGCACTTTGGTGTGACGTAGGGAGCAGCGTCAGAGATCATCAGAGTGGAGAGGCTGAAGCTGATGTGAGTGACATCGCACACAAACAGAGGCAGAGCCGGTGAGCAGTTAGAGAACGAGGGCTGATGTGACGAGGAGGGGGCGGGGTTACCTGGTAGAGACAGTGGCAGACGCTGCGGAGCTGCGGAGGGAACTCGCTGGACGAGCCAATGATGGCCTGGAAGAAGCGGTCCGTGATCTGCAGCAGGTTCCTCTGGTTCTCCTCCAGGTTCTCACCTTGTTCCAGCCTGAGAAGAGAAACAGACGCCACAGAGCGCAAACGGAAAGGCTGGGATTAGTCAGCGGCGGCAGCTGGGCAAAGGATGATTTTACTGGGGTGCAGTGGGCAAGTTGGTTTTTGGATGTGCTATAACCACATATCACCACTAGGATACGCCACAGCACAGGCACCGCCGTTTTAAAATAGCCAATTAAATTCAAATAAATCCACAGTATGTGTTTTCAGTTATTTATTTTTTATATGTACATTTCACTGTTGATCCTTTAAACAGACAGTTGGGGTTTTTTTTTACTTTTATTAAAACAGGTCCTTGACAATAGTCACACACTTATAGATAATATCATTGTTTTGAGTATATACACAAAAAAACGTTTAACATGTGTCTTTTGTCCTTGTCCCAGGTTTCAGGAATTGCACCACACAAAACCACCCGACAAACATTGAATGATGTATTAAGATTTAAGATTATTTGTTATTTCCACTGTCACATCATCCAATACTGTTTCACTACTGGACATTCCCAAAATATGTGTGAAAAGTCACTGATTTGTTCACACTTTCTCCAGCAGAGGGCGCTGACACTGTTATAGCTGACTAAAATAAGTGGTGTCTTAAAGAATCTCGTTCTTAGTTTCCAGCTGTATTCTCTCCAGTTTGGGCTGAAAAGTGTGTGTTCCACTGATAGTTTGTACAGTGCATCTAGACCGGGGCTGAAGGTACTGGATGGATGTTCATTTTACTACTCAAACCGGTGTCATGTACAATTTTTACCCTCATTATTTTTGCACTTCCAGTGTTTTCAAACATGCACACTGGGTAAATTATGTAGGGCACACAGTGTGCTGCTTTTATACCTGTGTCATTTTTGCTCCCATTTACTACAGAATTTGGAATATCCAAATAAAGTGAAGTTTACTATAGTAGTGACTATAGTACTAGCAGTACTAGTACAGTAGTAGAAGTCCAGGAATGGTTTCTGGGCTTTGTGGAGTCCAGTGGGATACTGCCCAGTACTCAAGTACTCCAACACTTCCATCTGCTCCTTGTCGGCTGACATCTTCCACACCAGAGATGCAACTGTCTTCAGCTCCAAATCCACCTCATATCATGTCTACTGGAATTTACATTTAAAAATTACTGTCAGAGTAACACAGCATGACAATTCTGAATCATACATTCACTGACTTATATTTGACAAAAACAATGTCAACCAGATAAAGTTCACACATGGTCGACTGTTAAAGTGATGCAAATAATACGGAAATCAACCCACCTCATTTTTACTATTTTCTTCAGAAAATCTGCACAGGTGTAAATTCAGTACGACAGGTTTCACCACCGGATGTTTACATAAAAAAGAATGTGTTTCTTGGGGGGTAAAAATTGTACGCGACACCGGGATTCCAAACCCAGTCAGTAGTGTTCCCCACTGAGCCGTCCTGGTGCTCACACACGGGCCTGTGGTTTTACTGACCATCCTGTTTGCATTTCTGAGGAGGGATGTGACGATTACTCCTGTGGGCGGTCCTTAAGACTCTCCTATCTCTTGTATTGGAGGGGGTCTACTGTGCACACACCATTTATATAACATATAACATTAGACTATTCTGGCAAACGCCTCAGGTGTAGATCTTTGCACCCCAAACGGGAAACGCACTGTTTTCAGTTGTTTAAACTCCACTTGAATGCAGATTAGATACAGTACTCAGGGGCAATACCATGTACAGCTCATTTATTCAAATATTAATATTTTTGTACAATTATTTCATGTGATTTCCATCGTCTGCTACATGTGATATTAAGTTGTGCTCTGTTTCCATACCCTAGTGGAATTTGAGACTGACTCGCAGACAGTGGTTTGGTGAAGCCATTTATGATCAAACAAATGTGTTTGTTCTTTTTAAATCACACAACAGAAACGATCCCAGTGACCCTGATCTAAAGTTTACATACCCCAGTTCTTCTGGCCTCTGTCACGTCAATGACAGCTCCAAACCTTTTGTACTCTTTGTGAATGAGGCTCTGCATTTTCTCAGATGGTAAAGCTGCCTGTTCTTCTTGGCAAAACATCTTCAGTTTCTTTTAGATTTTGGGTTTTCTTGCATGAGCTGCGTGTTGTGGCTCAAGGTGAATGTGACAGACGGTCACTCTTTCCTACTGTAGCCAATGACAGGTGGACTTGGCCTTGTGTTCTGGGTCATTGTCATGTTGGAACGTCCAAGACTGTCTCCTGCATGTTCTGTCAGGGTATGGAAACTTAGGAGCTCAACTGGAGGTAGGGCAGCGGCCTCTATGGGCGAGTGGCCACTGTTCGTTAGGCTATTTTAACACACACAGTGAGAACATAACTCCTGTGAAACAACACCAAAACGCTCGACTGTCTGACCTTTTATTCTTTCCTTCCCTCAGTTTTATGATGAATGTTTCTGTGAATTATCTGAACAGTTCATGGATCAAACAGTAACGAATAAACTTTGTTACGATGTTCCTCTAGTCGAATCACACCACTCAGACTCACCTGGTGGGGTCCACCTCAAAGCTGATGTGTTCAGGGGTGGTGATGACGCCTCGTAACAAAGGCTCCAGCAGCTTCTGCAGGTATGCCGCCCCATAGACCTGACAAGAACACAGGCTCATCAAACACCTCTGGACAGAACTAGGACCTCGGGGTTCTGGATGTGTATGCTGTGCTCTTTCCTACCTTGAAACAGAAGGTCATTATTTTACTGGCCAGGCTGTTGCCTCTGAACAGCGTCTGCATGGAGTCGGCCAGCTCCACCTCTTTGGAGAACATGTTCCACAGGAGTTGGTACAGGAGATGGCGTGAGTCAAACAGCGTCACCAGGACACGAGCCAGCTCGTCCTGGGTTCAACAGAAATACAGTCACATGTCTCTGCAGAAAATAGTTTCATCTTAATTATGAACACTGCAGCTTCAACCTATGAACATATATTGAGTGGCACACACACGTGTGGGCAGCCCTCATCAAAACGTCTGTTAATGTGAACAATGTGTCTGACCGAGGCATCAGACCTTAAGGAACCTGTTAGGGTCATGGCTGGATCACAGTCATTGTTAGGAAAGGCCACGTGTTGCAAATTTCAAAGCTTTCTAAATACCCAGACTCCTCTAACCTTGTCTAAGCCACAGGTGTTAAACATGTGGCTCAGAGGCCAAATCCGGCCCTCCTAAAGGTTCGATCCGGCCCCTGGGATGAATTTGTGAAATGTTAAAGTTACACAGAAGATATGAACAGTCAAGGATGTTCAAATCATTTGAGGTCAGTTCAATCGAAAAATGATCAGACCAGTAAAATACTATCAGAATAACCTGTAAATAATGAAAAGTATGAAATTTACTCTTTGTTTTAGTGTAAAAAAGGAAAATTACACAAAAATATTTACATTTACAGACGAACCTTTAATTTAAAAAAAAAAAAAAAAGTGAATGACCTGAATTCTCTTAACAGAAGTCTGTGGAACTTTTATAATATTCTGCCTGTTATTTAATGTTTGCAAATTTCAAAAAATCTTTTTTCACTTATTGTTGTGGGGTATTGTGTGTCGATTGATGAGAAAAAAATGATTTTAATCCATTTTGGAATAAGGCTGGAACATAACAAAATGTGGAAAAAGAGCAGGTTGAATACTTCCCGTATCCACTGTAAATCAGATACTGAGCTCACTCATCAGTGTCCACAGGACATTTAACAAGCTATTGGTGTTGGTTCTAATCTACCAAACAAAAAGAGTCGAATCTAAATGGATATTCCCACCCATAACCTAGTGATGACACTGACCAGAGCACTGGTTTGGTAAATAGCTGAACTATAGTACTGAGCTTTAAAATCCACCATCATGACCAGTGTCAAGGAGGGCCACAAACACAAGCGCTCGACTGAAGCTAAAGATGTTGAAAAGGCTGGTTGAAAAAGTCGCTCATCTTTAAATAAATTCTGGTCAGAAGTTTTTGATGTTTTATCAACAGTAACAGGAAAGAAAATTGTTCCTAATGCTTTTACGGTTTTATGTGGCGTTGTCCTGCTCCATTTAAACTTTCTTCTGCTCATAAAGACATGATTGCATTTACATCTTTATTGTCCAGGAGGCTTATATTGTTAAAATGGAAATCCTCATCTCCACCAACCTTCTCAAAGTGGATCAGGAAGTACTTTATTTTCTCAAACTGGAAAAAATTCATCTGACGTTCGCTGGAGCCTCGGACACTTTTGAACAGACGTGGATCCTTTTCTGGTCTGCGTTAACAGGACGATCTGTCATGTTTGTCTGGACTGAGTATTTTGTTTTGCAGTTTCTTTTCATAACCTTTGAAGTGGGAATTTTCTACTTCTATTTTGTATTAATTTGCTATTTATTTATGTATTAATTTATTTTCTTTCTTTCCTGTGGTTTGTTGGGGATGTGTGCCAGGGGAGGGGGGGTTTGTTCCGCTTGTTTGTGTGTTGGATTTTTGTATCATACGACGGAATCATGTCCTTTTCTTTATGTTAAAAAACATCAAATCAGTAAACAGAAGTGAAAAAAAAATGTCTGAAAAGCTGAACAAAGCCACAAAAGTTAGGGGCTGGACTTCTTTACATTTGTTTCCAATTACCTCTAGACCCATATAAACACTCAGGCTCAATCAGATTCCATCAGTGTATTTAGACGCTGTGGGCAAAGAACTGGGCTGAACTGGGCTGAGCTGGGCTGAGCTGGGCTGAGCTGGGCTGGGCTGAACTGGGCTGAACTGGGCTGAGCTGGGCTGAGCTGGGCTGAGCTGGGCTGGGCTGAGCTGGGCTGAACTGAGCTGAGCTGGGCTGAGCTGTCAGTGTGTTTGGCCACAGACTGTATACATGGAACCGGTTGGAGGTGGTCAGACCTGAACGGCCCTGTGGACACCTCCAACCATAAGTACTCCTCTGTGCGTGAGTGAATCCCACTGAATTCCTCGTAACTCCAGGAGAATTCCATACCCACTGTGAACCCGGAACCACATTGGCTAGAGCCATGGCGATGGGCAGCTCCCCCTGGTCCCCCATCATGGTGACCAGCTCTACCAGCCTCTCGAAGCGGTCCGCCAGAACCGTCTCTGCCAGTGTGTCGAACTCGGTTCCCTGCTGCAGGATCTTGGTCAGCACTTCCATGAAGGTGGCCCGAGTCTGCAGGTCTTTGTGGTAGCCCAGACCTGCACAGGAGCAAAGGACGATGCTCGAAATCACTGATTCTCAACTGATGGGTCATAACCTGTTTATTGGGGGGGGTGTCGCCTTTGTCTGGGCGAAAAATGATGTAAACAAACACTAGTTACACTACATGAATTGAATTCCTTTTGCATGAATACACAGAGTGGGTGAAAAATGGCTCTTACTGAAAGTTCCTGATTGTTTTGTCAGCTTGGATAAATGACTGAGTGCACCTTTTAGTTTTTGTTCAAAAGTACCTAAAGTGTTAAAGGGAACTATTGTGGTGACCCCTCATATATTTGGTATTTTTGGTCAAGGAACAGACTGGTGAAAATGACAAAGTTTGACAAACAGTCAGTTCTGTACAGATTTAGAGTGAATCCACAGACACACATATACACACACACACAGAGGCCACTTGGATTTTATAATATAATTCCATATTTATCATCACTACCTGTTTGTAAATATATTTAATAAAAAGATGGTGTGTTTTGAACCTGAGATAATATGGTAAAGTTGAATTTTCATCTGTTTGAGTCACAGCTCGTCATTGAGGGCTGATAGTGGGTCCTGAAGCTGGACCAGCCTAGAACCACTCAACTCCTTTCACGTCACTCATCCTGTGATAGTTTTAACCCTCCTGTTGTCCTCCTATTCTGTCTCCACCCGTGTCCTCTGGGTCCAAATGACCCATCTTCATTCAATCC
>JAQQZY010000006.1:6825386-6839963 GCA_030068375.1 Ostorhinchus rueppellii
CCCTGTTGATTTGCGTGCGACCCAAATTATTTTATTGGACTTAATAAAATAAAATAATCCCCAACATCAGTGCTGATTTAGACGATTCAGAATAGTCATAACACTGTAGACAGAACTGTTTATAATTGTTATGCAGCACTAGAGCCTGCTCAGTGTGCTTGCGTCTGAGCGAGAGAGAGAGAAGGTTGTGCACGATTTTTTCCATCTGAGAAGCAATCCTCAGTGCGTCGTCTTGTTAATAAATCCACTCCAAGTCCAGTTTGCATGTTTTTACACACGCAAACCTATAGTAAATCAGACCCATAGTTTCATTGTTAAACTCCAATCATTACTGACAGAAAAAGCAGCTCAGTCTGTCCCTGCTGCTCTGCTCATGCACTGACACTGAACTGTCCTTACACACTTTTCTCACTTTTCTAACATGCTTTTTCTTAAACTTTCACTTTTTTGTCATTATAGTTGTCTTCTGTAGTGTCTCTTTTTGGTTTTGTGACCCGAAGAAGACTAAATCGAGTTGAAACGTCCTCACCGAAAGCTTTTTTCCTGTCTTCCTTTTACTGTGCGTCTGTGTCTTATATAGTTTTTCTCTTACTTTGCACGCCTTCCTTAGGTCTTTTATTTTTGTATATAACAGGGTCTCCGCATCATGGTGAGAGGGAGCACTGTCGCTGCACTTTATTGATTTTTGTCAACTTCATAAAAAAAAAAACTCGATAAGGCAAAATTATACATTGTCAAAACTGTGTTCACGATGACATCGCAGACGATACATATCGCCCACCCCTACATATTAAGAGGAAATAATTCACTTTTATTTAAATTTAATTTATGACCAGATATGGCACTG
Source organism: Ostorhinchus rueppellii (assembly GCA_030068375.1). NCBI lineage: Eukaryota > Metazoa > Chordata > Actinopteri > Kurtiformes > Apogonidae > Ostorhinchus > Ostorhinchus rueppellii. The sequence goes on from JAQQZY010000006.1 coordinate 6,826,234, forward strand.
ACTGAATTAAAAATTTCATGGGTTGCAGGGATGGATGTTGAAAATTTTGAGACATAAAGGAGAAGATCATCCGCGTATAGGGAGACCCTCTGCCCCATCCTGTTTCTGAAAATACCTGTAATGCGGGAGTCACAGTGGAGCGCAATGCAGAGGGGTTCAATTGCTAATGCAAATAGAAGTGGACTTAAAGGACAACCCTGCCGAGTGGATCGATGGAGAGCAAAATAAGCTGAATGGGTCTTATTAGTTCTCACTGAGGCCAGGGGAGATGAATACAAAAGCTTCACCCATGATATAAAATTGTTACCAAAGCCAAATCTGTCTAAGGTATAGAAAAGATACTTCCACTTGACGCGGTCAAAGGCTTTTTCTGCATCTAATGATATCACCGCTTCAGGTACAAAGGTTGCAGCAAGGTTGTACATTATGTTAAAAAGCCTTCTTAGATTGAAAAATGAGTGTCTATGTTTAATGAACCCATTTGATCGGGGTGAGATAATAGTTGGTAGCACTGTCTCTAGACGTAAAGCCAGGATCTTGAAACTTTCTTTTTTGATGAATCTTACAGTTAGGGCATCTCAGGCTGCTCTTAGTTATGTTGCTATAGGCTTAGACTGTTGGGAGACTCTTCATGATACACTGAGCTCTTCTCTGCTCCTCCTCCTATCTGCTCTCCTCTCTACTCCCCTCTCTGCTCCTTCTGTCTGACCTCCTCTCTGCTCCTTCTCTTCTCTGACCTTCTCTCTCTTAATCTTCAATTCTATTTACACAGGGCTCGAAGTTAACATCGTCCCGATGGCCACAGGCCACTAAATTTTGGCAACTCAAAAATCACTTTCGGACAATAGAAAAAAAATTGCAACATCAGCCCCACGGACCCAGCCCCTCCATGCATTTAATATTAGCCAGGAGCGTGAGCCGGCTTTCGGCAGGCAAATCCCCCCCCCCCCCCCGCCTGTTATCTGTACTTTGCAATTACAGCGCATGTGTGAATCGCCTCCCACCACCTCTGATCTATACTCAGCGTGCATGTGAATCAGTTTTGTGCCAGTTCACGCCGACATTCTTTCCCTGTAAACTATGCCCAACCAATCACTGAGCTTCCATCCAATCACGGCATCAGTGGTGTACCTGTTCATATTTTGGGTGAACGTGAACTGAACACACTGTTTTACTGCCTGATGAATGAACTGTGAACAAGTTCATTCTAGTGTCTGTGAACGGCATGTACTAGCTATTTAACTTGGTTCAGTAGGTGCCACATTTCTTTAATGTTCCAGGTGAAATAACCTGTGCGCAAACGGCCACATGTGCAAAGTCTTGCAGTCTGCCCTATTTGAATGAGGAGTTTGCGTGCACTACTGTGTCATCATGGAGACAGTACACTGTATAAACTCCTCAGGGATACCCCAGCACTAATGAAAATGAAGGCGTGCGAGTGAGAGAGAGAGAGATAGAGATAGAAAGAGATATCTCTCAGGAGTTGGTCTTATCCAATTAGCACCTGCCTGTCAGACCCTAAATATAGATGCAAAATCAGCCACCGCATTCAGTTTCAGGTTTGATGATCACACTGTGCTAAATAAATATTTGCATCTACTCCCAATAATTTTGCACCTTCTGTCAGAAATGCCCATATTTCATATTCATCAAGGCAAACATGCTGAATGGGTTGTGCAGCTGTTTTGTCCATCCAAGAGACACAACCCTCGGTGCGTCTTATTAGTAAATCAGCTCTGTGTTTTTGTGCACGCAATCCAGTTTGCACACATTTGTACATGCAGAAACCTTTAGTAAATCAGGCCCATAGTTTCATCGTTAAAACTGGTAAAGTAATTGCTGTCTGTGGTTTTATATGGGCTTTGGCAATGATATTGAAAAATAATAGCTTATTAAAAAAATAGAACTATGAGCCTGTTCATTTTTTTGGAACTATGAATGAACTACTAAACTATAAACTATAACTATAAACAATTGTGAACTGTGAATGAGCTAGTTCATTTTGAAATGTGTGAACTGAACTTTGAACTAGTTCAGGTAGAAAATGAACTTTCCCAACACTGCACGGCATCCACCATACATGGCAGAATACTTTCGGTAAAAGTCTGTCGTACGAATCATTGCCGATTACACTTTCTGTAATAGATTGTCAAGTTGACAATCTATTTCAATTACCTGAATAGTAGCATATGTCTATTATGGTCTACTGTTAGAAAAATTTTCTGAAAAGAAGAGGCGGAGTCACTGGGTTCAGGAACCAATATGAATTTACTTGTACAAGGAGTCAAGAACATAGAGCAGTTGACTGACTAACATTGGGAAGTCTAAACTATAACATAGAACATGGATACATATCCATTGGTCCTCATGGCAAACATACTAAGGTATTCCAAGCACATTGGTTCGCATATCAAAACATAGTAATAAGGTTCAAGCTCATTGGTACACGTACTGAACTGATGTTGTACTTCCTGTGCTCTATTGTACTTCCTTTGCCCCTCCTACGCTATGGCCTGTTTACTCAAGGACAGCCTCTCCTGACTCTAGACTGACTGGAGTCAGGAGGATAGATTGTCCTTTCTAAGTATAAACATATATGGCATGTCACAAAGATTTCATTCATGACCTTTATCCTCGAACCTTAGTATTTAGAGAACTGGTCTAAAAACCCCATATTTTCCTATATTCCCATATTTCCCAGAACCTTTTATATGTATCCTGCTTTTGAGTATTATTCAGTCAGAGTCAGATGATGATCCATGACTTTCAAACCATCTGTTTTTTGTTTTGTCAGCTGAGCATTCGCTTGGACCAAACAGTAGCAGAGCTGAAGAAGCAGCTGACAACAGTCGTCCAGCTGTCCACCAACAGCATGAGGCTCTATTACATCGATAAATGCAGTGCCTTTGGTCCAGAGGAAATGAAGTACAACACCAGGGCCCTCCACTCCTACAGCATCCAGGATGGTGATGAGATACTTGTGGTACCCAAGACCAAGTGAACAGCTGGCTTTACTGAGAACTTGTTGACTGATTATTTAATTGAATTATTTCTTGATTAATTGATAAATAATTGGAAACACACATGGGAAAGCATCACTGGCCTGCTTTTTTGGACATAAAGGGAGTAAAGGAGAAAAGATGGAAATACCTGGTATCATGCAGACGTCACAGTTTCTGTAATAGGACTCAGACTGGAAACACAGTCAGTCTGAAGAGAATTATGTCTTTGTTTATTTAAGCTTTGTTTGAGGGCATCTATTGGAGTCAGTGGACAAAACTGTCACACTGGAAAACAGGCCAAGAGAGCAACACACAGCCAGCTCGGAGCTTAAGTGTGCACGCTGCTGTACCAGCATAGCTTTGCTTCAGTTCTGTCTCTCTTAGTACACAGCATGTACCATAGCACCTGCACAGGCAAGTATTTAACACCACCTGCTTGCCCACTTGTCACAACAAAGGCTACCCTGATTAGTGGTTAGGCAGTATGGCTGAGTGACATGCCATTGCTGTTCTCATCAGCAGTTTTACCTTAGACATGTTATCAGGAAAACCCGCAGGAGTTGAAGGGAAAAACCTGGCCTAAATCACTGTTAAATTCTGCAGCTGTCCATGCTGATGTTTGAAGATTATTTTATTTTTCGTTGTAAATGTAGATATGTGGCATCATATACAGATCATTTGACAAAAAGCTTAAAAAAAAAAAAGGGGCAAGCAGGCATATGCATTCAGGAAAAATAAACAGTTTAAATCCTTATGTGAAATAGATGAAGCAGGAGTCACTCTTTAAAAGGACAGTTACACCACTTTTCTTTCAGACATTTTATGGAATGCAAATGGGTGATATACATTAGTACAACGGTTCGGTTCTTTTTCTTTTCTCCGCTCACAAAGAACTGATGGTACTGTGTTTCTTCTCACCATATGCATATGTAGTAGATGTTCAGACATGCCTACACAACTGTTGTGCTGCCCTCTACAGGCACCATCTCACCACCAACCCCATGGACACGGTGCTTAGTGACACTCAAACAACCAAGCAGCGCATACAGCAGGTTAAAAGACAATCTGCCATTGCATGTTCTGCATAGGAGTACAGAGGTGAAATATCATCTAAGTGCAAATTTGATTGAATTCAGAACATCTGCATTTTTACTTTGTTGTTCAATGATATGCTTTTGGCTGATCATAATCTCTGAATTTGCCCAAAACATTTCAGATAATAGCATCCACTTGACAACATCGCACCAGTTTTACATATGATTTTAATCAATGTACTTTGCTTACAGTTTCATGTACAGTTCTACAAACCCTTGACCAGGCATTTATTGATGTTTAGTACATCCATACATTTGTAAACAACACATCATCCAATGAACTAGCTTTTTTTTTTGTCTCCTGTCTCCATTTTATACAGAAATTGTTTGCTTTCACTAAACAGTAAATTATTATTCAGTATTGTTATGATAATGTCAAACATACTGAATTATTAGACAGCCTCCACCTTTTATAACATTAATTTTGGATGCTTGGTGCTATTGGTTTCTTCTATAGCACAGAACTTACAATAGAAGTTGGTTCCTCACTGTGTTACAGCCATGGACATAGTTCATATTTCAAGCCACAAAATTAAAATACTTGCATTGCTGTCAGAAATGAATATCCGTTTGGGCTGTATATTTAGTTCAATCAGTAAAGAAATGTAATCCTGTACAAGAGCTTTGCCTTGGCTGTTTTTACCAGTTTTTTTTTTTTAAACCTATATAGACACCAAAATAGTTATCATTAAGCTATTATAGTTTATTTGATCATCACTACTGCTATACTTGAACGTTAGATGGTGTAATGTATTAACACTGAGGAGTTAGTATGACCAATTACACACATTCAGTTATTTTAAAAGATTAATAAAGGAGGTGCCTGTTTTTGCATCCTATCACAGTTGTATTGAATCAGTGTCAGTGTAGCATGAACCACAGCCATAGAAACCAGCACCCCTGAGGCAGCAGTGCAGTGCTGGAGCCACCATCTAAGTCTGGACTAAAAGTCATGAAGTTCGTCTGTCCTTGTCAGTGTGAAGTGGGAATGTGTTGTATATTGTTGTTTGGCAGAATGACTGATTTTATTGCTATGCATGTTTGTTTATTATTTGATATGTATATGGGGTAGTGATTATGACTTCTCCCCTAAATTTATGGATTAATGTGCTCAGTAGAACTCAAGGAAAATATCTGAAGTCATCATGTAAATTTCAGCTTTTCAACTGAACTCATTCTGATTTAGTTATTTTTTAGAGTACTGATTGTGTTATTTTGTGTGTCTTATTCATTGTCCAACATGCGACAGTCAGAGCCCTTGAAGGCCCTGAAAGGTCTGTTTCACATTATTTGCCTATAATGTGAAACACTTATGACCAAATAAGCAACAAAGTCAGTTAAGTTAGCTTTATTTATTGAGTGTTTAAAAATTGCTGGAGTTCATCTGCTTAAAGCTCCTTTGCTTCACAAGCAGTGTATGTGCGTGGAATGGATCACAACAATCATGCCCCAAATGTGTTCACAGTTTTGACAGAGTTGTTACTCAGCTCTCATTAGTTCATAGAAATGCATGTAATCCATGATGATAACATCCTGAAACTTAGCACAGAATAAAATCTACGAATCAAGATTGTACATTTGATAATTACCTAAAATATCAAAACAAAGTGAAAACTGCACAAACCTCCACAGGGTATCTTTAAATGTTTTTCAGGGTCCTTAATGGAAAATGGTCTCCCGAACAGTAATTCACAGCAAAGTGTTTATGGATCTGTGTTATGTTGTGGCATTTCTTTTCTCTGATTAACATCTGACACAGCCAGGTAATTTATTGAAGTATTCAACCAACAGCACAAATCAATGCCGTTGGTAATTAAATTCACCATCAAAAAAATGTTTTTGCTACAGCCTCTGTAAAGTAGACTGCAGTGCAACCATGCAGCTTGTTGTGAGTGAGAGATACTTATCTATGATTTTATAGATTGTTTGTGTTGAAAGCTACAGAGACTGAGAACAGCTGTGCTTGATGTCATTTTTTAAAAATACCGTTATCTCCAACAGAAAGACACAGTGCAGTTTCTACCTATATTGCACCTTGACCAAGTATAGTCTAACATGTTGAGGGATTCTGATCTGGATTTTCTACTGAGATCAATTGCCACACTTGTCAAGATGCCATGTTTGCATGATGGCACGGCACTCCTGATCTCTGATGAGTACTATGCTCAGTGTGAAAACAATCAACCATATGTTTTTGTGTAATCAGGTTGATTAACCATTACCTCATGAGCTTGTGTCTTGTAATAATGATTTAACTATATGGTTATCTATAGTTGTGGTCAAGACCACCTAAACTGAGGCCAAAGCCAAGGCAGGATTGAGACATAACCAAGACCAGACAAGATACGCAGTAAGTGTTTCAAATATCACAGACTGGCAAAAGGAATTATTATATACCTTTTCAAAGAGTAGCAGAATGAGGAAGCCTTTGGAAATATGAATCGAGTTGCAAAAATTTCACACTTTAAAGAGTTATTTTTCAAACCACAGTAACTTATCTTAGAGACTCATTAGAGCTGCTGTGGTTTTGACTAGTCTTAAAATAAAATTCCAAGTCTTTCTCAAACACCCAGATAAGACTTTGAAACGATAGTCTTGAGACCAGTCTCAAAACTAAGAATAATATTAAGTACCTTGAGATAACACTAAGGTAACCAATTTAACTTTTCATCTTAAGATCATAACATAATTCATCCATGATCCAGAGATAACGGTAATAAAGTATTGCTGCAAGCACAGCAAGAGATATTTGATGGCTCTGGTATTTAAATCAGGTTTACTACATAAAGTGTACATCTAAAAAACGGTGCATTGTGTTGGTGAACTATCAAACACCTGAGCAACCTAGATGTAAATTTGACTGAGCACAATTTGCAAATGGGATTTATTGAAGTAAAACCTGTTTGGGAAAAACGAAATATTCTCATATTACATGAGGACTTGCTTGATGAAAAGGATATTTATTTATATATTCAAAAGCCACACATTCCCTTTCATTAGCTGAATTCTCAACACATAATGTGAGACATCTGGCAGCTTTAATCCAGCACATCCTGTTTAAATGGGAACCTCAGAGGATAAATGGACACTTGCCAATGTATTAGTAAATACCCTACTTGAGTCATCATCTGCCTATAAAAGTAGTGCACCAGAGCTCTAAGATGGCTATAGTTGTGTTTTCTTATGGTGCTGCAGATTTTGGTTGGATTGAATGAATAGGATGCCCAGGTTTCAGCCGTGTTTAACACACCAGTTCATTCAAATATATGTAACACAAGACTTCATATTCTGTCACATTTATTTAAGTGTAAGAGCATAACACCCTGTTTTTAGGAGCTTCTGAAGTATTAAATGGACCAGAATGAACCATCAGGTGTCATCTTTCTTGTCTTAGTGTATGTGGTGAAAGGTGCATGATTAAATGGTGATAAATGGCAGTCATTTTCCTCAGTATGTAACACGTTTAATTAACATCTCTATTTTTAGAACCTTATCAAAGGTTTGGATGTGTTTTGTAGTACAGATGGTTATACTACAGTTTGATTTTATGACTCATGTACTTTGATTCAGATATATGAATGTTCCAACAAAAAAGGTTGCACTATCTCTTTGAAAGAAAACACTGAAGGTAACCGAGGATTAAATCTATTTGACATGAAAAAAGAATAAACATTTTTTTCAGATTGAGTGAAAATACAGTGTTATGTTATAGGGGATGATGTATACATCTCAGAAGGCTATGTGTTGCTGTTAAGTATATTTAAAAGTACAAGATACTGCTGATTTGAAAACCAATTTGTCTCCAGTTTTAACTTTCCATTTAATTGTAGACAACTGAAAGCATGTCAATTACTGTGTGCCAGCTCATGAGTCTACAACAGGGGTGCCCAACCCTGGTCCTCGTGAGCGACTACCCTGCATGTTTTAGATGTTTCCATTTTCCAGCACACCTGACGGTCATTCTCAGGCTTCTGCAGAGCTTAATGATAGGCTCATCATTTGAATCAGGTGTGTTTGAAGAGGGACACATCTAAAACATGCAGGATAGTAGCTCACGAGGACCAGGGTTGGGCACCTCTGGTCTACAAGGTCATGCAGAGACCTTTAGAGAAGTAGGTGGAACAAGATTTTAAAATGCTATACAACAGCATAATATACATCATCAACATAATGAATTATAGCAATGAAAAAGTAGCCTCACACAGCCCCCCCCCCCATAAAATCAAATAATAGTTGGAAGTGTGTAAAATGTAAGAACTGCATTATGTTGCATACTTAGAGATTCTTGAAAATTGTAGTTACAGAGCTGTTTTCTGTTAATGTAACAATTACAATAAGATCATAGACTTGTCTTCCGAAAAACAACAGAAAAGCTGAAAAACCCTTACATATAGGGTCATTTTAACATCTAAGACATGAAGGAGCTTTCTGACGAAGTTTACAGAGGGAAAACGGTAGATGTATAAATGTAGTCCATTTATTCAATGAATATATCTTTATGTGCTTTTTAAGATAAAAAGTAAATAGTAGTTGTTGTTTTTTTTCCTACAAAGATATATACCATATTGACTGTCCATGCACTTCATTTTTCAACTATTTCTTGGTCAAGGATTTTACGTGGCATCAAAAAATAGCCTGGACAGCTATTTATCCAACTTCTATGACTCAAATTTCGATTGATCAACCAGATACAACAACTTGAAACTCAAAATAATTTTTGTTAAAAAAACCCAAAACAAAACTCAAGGATTCTGTAAATTCATAACCCAAAATCTGATCACGGCTGATAATGTATTAAAAGACAACTTTTCTGTCATTTTTATTTAGCACTGAACAGCTGTGATACAAATATTTGTGGTGTTTGAATTGAGGACGCTGTTGTGCTCGTCTTTCCCTTTCCCTCTTAATGCGGCATTTTTTTTTTTTTCAATGAAAGAACACTGTGATGTTTACGTTCATCACCATGACAACGGTGTAGGAGGCGGTTCATTGTGCGGGCTCGTGACGTTCAACGAGAGGTGTAAGCCAATCAGAGACGAGCTTTGACACCAGACTGACGTCACTGTTAAAGCGAGAAGAACCGTTACTTGGTTGCTGAAAGTCTACAACTGAAACCGTGCCGAGGATATGGCTGAATATTTGTATTGTCTTGATTAAACCCACGCAGGTGAAGACTTTCACCCAACGTTGTCGGGCACTCCTCATGGCAACTTAAGACATGAGGTAAAACAGAGGCGCGACCCAGCCAAAAAAGCTACTTTAGGGGGCGTTTCGGATCAGGATGATCTCCCAACTGTAGGGTGAGTGAATGCAGTTGCGTCGCTTCACCATAACCACGATAGGTGCTGTACCCTCTTCGGGACACACCGAGCTCCTATTAAACTTTAGTAATATGACAGTTACGAGCGTTTCAGGAAAGACGGCTCTAATCTTACCGAATGCATTCGAATACAGTTTATAAATTACAAGGAGCTGCTTGAATATTCGGCACAAATTATGAGAGCGAAACGGCTCTTTACTTTAGCTTAATGCTCTCCTGAATAACAGGTGAGCAAGTTGGCTAAGTTCATCTAAGTTTAGCTTACTCTGTTAATTATAATTATCTGCACCTAATGCAAGAATTGAGTCTAGCTGGTTAAAGGTCCCGGTTTTGTTCTTACGTTTCTTCTACTCCAGGTTGTCGTAATAACACCGCCGCTGACTTGGCTAGACAGATCCAGCCCGCTTTAGCCGTAGAGATGGCTAAAACTGTACTAACCGTTGCAGGACGTTCAGTAAGGCTGGATGACCGAAATGAGCCAGTAGCTTTATTAGCATGTATTCATAACTTTACACCGAGTTCTCCGCTTTTTCCAACCGACTGGAATTAGTGCAAGTTTTCGGCTTTTCTATTTCCTCTCCGCCCCCCTCAGACTGTCAAATCAAGCCCACTTCCATTACTAAGCGTTGCTCCTGTCCTGTGGACTGAGTGGTTATCTAATCACGTGTGGAATAGCGTCATCCCCATACTTTATAAGGTGTTTCTTTTAAGAATAATCCAGTGTAAACGGTGACGCGAGTACAGTGGATCGACTATGGCTTCTGTGCCAATGTCGTCTCACCTCTTGTCTGTGTCTTGAAATGTTATACCCCAACCGGTAGAGTACCGTACGTCTGTCTTTTTCCATTGCTCGCGCACATACTGTACTGAATGCCAAATGTTATCCTGTACAAGTGATGAATACTGACGTATTTATCGTTTTATGTTCCATACACAGATATAAATGCTATTAGTGTAAATATTAATGGAAGCATGAGGTTAACATCATCCACAATGCCCTGTTTATGTGAAATCGCAAACAAAATGCCAGTCAACAAAGACCTTTAGCTAGAAAAACTAAAATGATTTTGTCAGACTTAGATTATCTGAGCCATTTGTTGTATTACTGAGATGCTTGTGGATGAGTCACGATCCACTTAAGCTTGTACCTTATTTGTGAAAGCGGTCAACCTTCTGGCTACAGGACTTGATGCTTGTGAAAACTCTTAATGCTAGTCCTTTAAGAGCAAATTGGAATGTTGCTGAGTGTTGAGTGACCTGTAGAGGTCATAGACAGCTGCTATATTTACCAGCTCTGTAACTTGATCTGTGGCATTCTGGATGGCTGTGCTCATACTATGCTCTCACACTCTGGGGCCACAGCCTCCCAAGTTGCACCCCGTTGCTTTCTATCTGTTTGCCACTCAGAACAAGAAGGGTGAGCTTCTTACAATCCAGCTTAATCACTACTCTTCCTTCGCTTCTTTTAGGTACCTGCCTTTCAGTTGAGTGTGGACAGTGCAAGCAATTTGCCCAGGTGTAGGCTCCATTTTAACTAAGGAGACGATATTAATGGACCGGGAATTATATTTCAGAATACTGTGGATGTTTCTTGAATGAGTAGATGAACTATTCTCTAGGGTAGGGCATATCATCAGTTTAACGTTTGTATGTAAGATTGTGAAAATAAATATAGACACTGGTTGTGATGTGAAAATGTGAAAACAGATGCAAGAAGAGCTGCATAATGAAATCTTTAATTGAGTTGGATATAGCTGACCTGTCAACTTTGTCTTTATCTAAGCAAATTTTCTGGACTTGATAAAACAAGCTTAATGGTGCTTCATGAATATTTAATAGCTGGACATGAAATCCAGATAATGTAGAGTGTTAACTGGTTTCCTGTTTGCTCACTTTGTTCCATGGTTGTCTATTGTGAACTCCAACAGTTTGGTGAAAGACAGTACCACACAGGGCTTAAAAAAAGTGCTGTCCCTGTCAGTATCTCAGTTTCATATAATGTCATGGGGTTTTTTTTTGTGTGTGTTTGCTGCTCTTTCTGATACATATGATCTAATAATATTTCTCTCATTCAGGTTACAGCTCTCTTAAATTAAATCACCCAATTGACAGAAAAAGATGCAAGTTGATTTTACTTTTCTATTGAACTGGTTTGTCCTCTTCATTTCCTTTAGGAGTGATCAGTGTCACAAAGCCTTTGTGTACACTGTGGGGTAGCGGCAGTAGGATGACCTGCCCCAGAACCATCACAGCTGGTGAGGATTGATACATACCACTGCAAATACAGCAGGTAACTATTTTACATTCGTATGGCTACATACATGCAGAGAATTGACTCTAGCTGTGCTATCTTATCTGGATAATTAGAGATTCCAACTTAATTATTTACATGGGTTAGTGTTAACCCAAAACACTGAATTAAAATATAACTTTTGAGTGTTTTTTTTTGGCTCTGAAATATCAAGCAAAATAAAAATATTCAATTCACTACTTACAGCTTCATTCATCTGTCAAAGACCTGCTGAAACAACTAATTGTTTTGAGGTGTTAAACAATCTTTAAATATTTTAAGGTCACCTAGTTTTTGTTTTGTTACCACCATGTTTTTGTCCCTTGCCGATGCTACATGACATAATGATACCTATGTGTGTGTGAAATATATGCAAAAAGAAGAATGTTTTTATTCGTCAGAGAAGTGTTGACATGGTCATTAGCTGCTGATATTTTCTTAGTTAATAGACTGCTAAAGGTTAATACCATCTTTCTCAATCCAGCTCAAGTACGGACTGGGGCCATTTTCTCTAGAATGAGGTGGTTCCACATGGTGATTTCATTCTGATTAGACTACTTTTATGATTATTGGCAAAATATTAGGATCTATATGAACACAACTGTGAGCTCTTGATTGTACTTGACCATTCACCACCAACTCCTGTTAAGAGTAGGTCTGTGCAGACCCTTGATTTCATTGAATTAAACATAATCCTAGACAACAGTCAAAAAGTAGATTACAGTAGATTACTTTGTTTTGTTTGTTTTAACCCAGCAGTGACTCACAGGAATAACTAAACTGATTATGCTGGTGCTACATATCAGTTCTCTCTCACTTTATAACATTACTGCCTTGTAGACTATGGCATTTAATAGGATATTAGGATCACAGCCATTGCTAAATGATTTTAATGGTGTCAGGGAAATAAAGGCAGATACATAATATATCAGTGGCGGCTGCTGGTCTTTCAAAGAGGGGAAGCTCATTGTCAGCTTACATCATGAAATTTGTCAATTTATTTATATGTAAATTCTGCCCTCCATTCCTTTTCAAGAAAATGGTCTGTCATCCCGTCCTGCTGGCTAATTCATTCCAACCTAGCCAACAGTATGACTAATTGAACTATTTATCGAAATGATATTAAACTTGAACACAGAACTATTGAAATTACGTTAAACTGAAACAAGGAAATACGATGAGTGTGTTTTATTTACAGTGTGAGAAATGATCAAGTAATTTCACCAAGAAAAGCCAACAAATAAGTTGCAATTTGTCTTAGTTTCGACTTTGTTTGTAAAATTCATGATGGGACTGAGAAGCTAAGCAATCAAGTGACAGTGTATATCTCAAAATACCTGTGAATCAAAACGGGATTCAGCCTTTTGACTGATCCTTCAATCACCATGCAGAGGCTCAGCATCCAGGCCAGCCAAAGCCCATCCACAGCTTCATTCACTAGACCAGCACTAGAGATGCTGAGCGTCTGGGGGAAGGACAAAATCGTGGCATTTCTCCAATGACTGCTGAGTTTCAAGGCAATGAAAAAAACTATCCAATTGAAGTGCATGGATGCTCATCTTCTATGGGCAAATGTTCTCATTCATATAACAGTAGAGACACTAGAGGGTGGAATTCCCTAAGTTGCTGAGTGCCACTTGCCATTAGACGACATGAAAAAGAAGTTCTATGGGAAAATGCATTGATAACGAAAATGGCGCTATGGGAATGTATAAGAACAACATTGACTCAGTTGATTTGTGATAAGTAGCTGATTCTGAACAAACTTGTCTTCAAGATGAACGTGTTCTAATGCTTTTGTAGTCAATGAAATGTTAACAAAACTGTACATATTTGACCATTTAATTTTTGACATTTTAAGGGAAGCTGGGCGACACGATGGTGCAGTGGTTAGCACTCGTGCCTCACAGCAAGAAGGTCCTGGGTTCGATTCCAACCCCAGTCGAGAGGGTGGGACCTTTCTGTGTGGAGTTTGCATGTTCTCCCCGTGTCTGCGTGGGTTTTCTCCGGGTACTCCGGTTTCC
>JAQQZY010000006.1:7155122-7178013 GCA_030068375.1 Ostorhinchus rueppellii
CCGCGGATATAACATTCTGACACCTCTACAAACCTGTAGACAGCGCCAGAATACCACCATGCCATGGCACCTTTAAGCAATCTAAAACACTATCAACCATTAGCTTAGAAATACTCTGCTAATGTCAACTGTTATCCAGCTCCTTCCACTACGCTGATTCCAACACCAAATTTAGATGTGTGCAAACATGCTCAAACCATTCACAATTAACCTTTAAAAGAGCAGCAGCCAAAATGATGGAGAAATGGTGATGAAGGTATGGCATTTGTTAGTTTCATGCAACTGCATAAAGGCAAATTGAAATGTTTTTGATGATTATGCAAAAATAATTGCACTAAATTCAAATAATTGCAATCAGACCATTATGTAGTGACAGGCCAAATTGTGGAGAGCCACTCACACACCTGAGCAGCTCTACTCATGGTTCTTCTCTCTGCTCTAAATTGACCGAATCAGTAAAATCAGATGCTGTGAATGCTTGAAATGCAGATCTGCAAAAAAATGAAATAACTGCAAACTGCTGAGGGTACATGAGTAAATAAAACTACCATAAGACATAAGAAAATTGCTCACAATCCATTGAAGGTCTTTATATAACAGCATGTCTCCAGGAGGCCTGTCATGAGCCAATAACACAGTGACACACCAAACTTGACTGTTAACACTTACAGTACAGATCTTTGTAAACCTTGTTGCACAGGAGGAGGGATGTTTTCTCACCTCAGAGGGGAAGAAAGAGGAGCCATAAGGAGACCTGCTGTGTTCAGTGTGCACTCACCTGCTGATTGAGCGATAAATAATCTCTAAAGGAAACACAAACACAGGCAGCCAGGTTGAGAAAGACCCACAGCATCGGCTCATGTACTTGCAGTTTCCAGTATTTTAATACCTATCCAAACCATGTTTCAGTTTTTCACCATCGCTAAGACACGTTTTTCCAACGCTGCACCCCTTTTTCACAACACTGTAAACACAAAACCCAGAATTCAAACTATATTCACAAAATTCATCAATCTTCGAAACTATTTTACCTTTACTCAAAAGCAAACACTGCTTTCAGATCACACACACAACCAGACAACATATAAAGACTACGAAGCAGTCATTACATGCATCCAGCCTTAACAACACACCATACTTATGTCACCACAGACCATCTCCACTGCTTCTAACATATTTTCCTTGGTGGATGGGTTTGAGACATAGACCTTCCATTGCCATGCAGTGAAAAAAATCTCCTGTTGGGTTGAGGAAAGAGCTGTATGGTGGAAGGCAAACATTTATGAAACTCTGGCTGATATTGAACCACTCCTGTATCTGGATATTGGCCCAAACCACAACATAGACAGAATTCTCTGCCTCTCAGATTGTTTCCATCCATTGTTGGTGTCTGATGCACTCTGGGTTGGCTTATAGCATACATAGTTGGTTTAAAACAAGTGTGTTCAGTTTTGAGTGGTTGTGTCAACTTGTTGACAACTGTTCAGTATTTGTGTCTAGCATTTGCCTCCTGTGTTCACCATTTTGCACCTCATATGCATTACAGTGAGAAATGTGTTTTAGAGAGTGAGAATGTGTGTAGAGTTGTGCAAAGAGTGTGCTCCAGGTGTGAAAATTGTGTCTAAGTATGAGAATCAGTTTCAGGTTGTGCCAAAAAAGTGTTTGATTTGATAAATAACTTTGTGCAGTAGTTGAGTCAAAGAATGGCTGTTCAGTTTTTTAGTGATTCCAAAAAAAAACAACTGTAAAACACGTATAATGTGACTTCAATCTGTCTTCTTATGCTTTGTATCTTAGTAGAATGCTGTTGAAATATAGCCACTTTGACCTGGAATAACCTTATGAATCTGTTTCAGGAAACAAGTGGGCGATTGTAGATCTTTCAGGCAGAGAGAAGAGTGTTCACATTGATATATGCATACACGATATATGGCTTGATGGATGATTCATAGAGATAGTCAGACAGGAACAGATGCAGACAGGATCATAGAGGGATAGAGGTGAGATAGTCTATAATTAAGCATTGTGGTGACAGGCCTGAAGAGAGTTGAAATAAACATGAAATGTAAAAATCCATGTTATGACAATGTCCTTGTATCTTTATATGGACTCAATATGGAGGAGTAGCTTATGACTCACATGCAGGATGTAATTTACTCAGTGTGATAATTAGAAGTACAAGTCTTCTGACTATTAGCTTGGGAAAGTTGAAGTTTAACGCTCCCCTTTAGGTTTTAAATAGATTTGCTCCATTATTAAGTTATTGCAAGCTTATAGTTGCTGGTATTACAGTTTTTCATAATCCTCCGCCTCTCAGGTTGTTTCCATCCATTGCTGGCATTCCGTGCACTCTGAACTGGCTTATATCATGTGCAACTGTTTTGAAAACGGTGGGCCTGATTTACTAAAGGTTTGCGTGTGTAAAAACATGTGCACACTTGACTGCGCAGCCAAAAACACCTTGAAGATGATCTACTAACAGACGTACCAAGGATTGTGTTTGTCAGATGGGCAAAATAGCTTGTGCAATCCATTTAGCATGTTTGCCTTGATGAATATGAAATATGGGCATTTCTGCCAGAACGTACAAAACTATTGGGAGGAGTTAATGCAAATATTTACTCTGCTCAAAAAAATAAAGGGAAAACTTGATCAACATAATGTAACTAAGTTAATCAAACTTCTGGGATATCAGTGTAAGGTAAGGGTGGCTCTTTAGAAGTTATCAGAGATATTAACTGAGCGCCCTTGGTCTAAGGTTCTTTTCAAGGAGGAGAATAAAACAATTATGACAGGTAAGTAAAGTTGAAAAACATTAGATTAGATTAGATTAGATTTATTGTCATTGCACATATTTCAGAGCAACGGAATTACATTCCAGATTACAACCAACCAAGATCACATAAACACAAGACATAAACATGGGGATACATGTACAGTTGTAACTGATGATTCACAGTGAATGCACCCCATTCTCACAGATGCGAGAAAGGAAACAACAGGGTTTGAGGTGAGAAAAAAAGACAAATACCAGCCTGTAGTCATACATTACGTGTTGGTATTTGTGAAAAAAAAAAAAAGCCTCTGGCAAGAAGCCCAACGAAACAACAGTTACACACAGGACTAGCACATGATGATCTGGGAAGGCAAAAGGATGTGACCTTTGGTTGTTATGAGTAGGAGGAGGGGCTGCAGCCAGCCAGGTGCTGCCCTACGAACTCCTTCTCTTTACGCCCGAAGAGTCTGTGACATGAGAGGGGGCCAACGAGGTCTTGAAGAGTGTTGTGTGTGTCCATATCAGGCCTTGAACAGTTTGTGCGTGCAGATGCGTGTGCATGTCCCAACATCGAGTCTGTGTCAGTTGAGGTCAGTGAAGAGAAGAGATAGCAACGAAGCGTCTGTTTACATTCCAACACTGGAGAGATTGAGAAACTGTCCTTGAAGACAGAGACAGTAGCCAAATAGAAAAATCAACAATTTTCTGATAACCCACTTCTGCATTTGTATGCAGAGAGGGTCCTGCTTTGCCCAGGTCCCCCTTTTTTAGGGTCAAAAATCCGATGACCAAAGATTTTTTTATCTGAAGCCGGTACAATCCAGCCGGGCTTCAACATTCTCCAAGTTGGTATCCGTTTTCTTGCAGAGTTCAGGAACCGAGTCCCTTTTACGGTTCTGCTCCACCTGCGTGAGAGTCTGAGTGTTGATCAGCCTGGCTAGACAGTCAACTTTCCCTCCCAGCTGCTCCAAGCACGCCTGAAGAGCAGCTAGGTCCATCTTAATTTTTCGGTGTCTCAGGAAATCACCAGCTCCAAAAAAAGAGAACCATAAATCCAAATATCCAGACGTCCTCTGCGTCTTCTATCGCCAATGTTGAGAGACACACCGCCTGCCATTTCTGCCAGGAATCTAGTGAGTATCCAACTGGGTAGGTCCCTGTAGGGTATGCAGCCTCTCCAATTCGCTGCTTTGTTGTTGAAAATATCTGATCAATCGCATTAAAGGGACCAGCTGACCAAATCCATTTTTTCCCGTTTGTCTGGGTTGTAAAGAGAAGCTTGAGTCAGGGCAGACGAGACAGAAGCAAAGCAGTGGATTTAGTTTAGGGAGGAGAGAAAAAAAAGTGCATCCGACCTCGAAGAGGGATGAGAAGAGAAAACCGGCATTTATTTTAATAAAGAACACACAAAAAAATCTTGTCTTTGTTTTTTTCTCTGTACAGTCTCTTTAAATTGTCCTTCAAGTCCCCAAAGAGGAAAGTAGAAGAAATAGAAAAAATAGAAAACCCTCAGAGCTCTGAATCAAAACAAAATAAAATGGATCAAAGTCCATCTACCCGGGTAGTGTGCTTTTATGTGTCCCTCGTGTGGGTGTGTGCATTAAATCTCCTTATCTGGAGCCTTTGAACGGAGACATGGGAAGTTGGTGAGTGGCAAGACGCTCCGCTTCTCTCTACTGGCCGTGCATGCATCCAGGGAAGTTCCACGACGAAATCAAACTCTCAGAAGAAGAAAAAAAACCCAACCTGCATAGCAGGGTAACAGTACTGTAAATAACTCTTCTTATTCACTCTAGTCAAATCTGGAACTAATTCTTCAATATCTTAACTCAAAGTTCAGTATTTCAAAACATTCCATTCCATTCAGTCCATAAACTGCACAAAATAAAATTCAGTCGCTAGCTTAGTAGCTCAATAACATGGAATTGAAACGGTATTCACGAGCATGGCAGTCCATTGGTTCAGTGCAACTCCAGTTTGTTTTTAGCTTACAATCAAAATGCATCAAAGTTCTCCAAAATAAGCTTACACAACAAAATCATACAACTACATGAACCAAATACATCTTCTTAAGAGAAGTTGTACATATTCAGTTCGTGTTTTTAACCAAAGACCATGAAACCAAACCATGTTAGCTAATCACTTATCTGGCGAGGAAAAAATGAAAAAAAAAAAAAAAAAACTCACCGGAGTAAAGGAAAGCATATTCATGAAAATAATGCAGTCTGGGTATTTTCTTGCACAAATCTTGCATCTAACACAGATGATTACTCAAAACAAAAGTAGTTTTTTTTTTTAATTGAATCATGAAAATAAATGATGACTTCAGCTCATTTTTAATCTTTGCCTCACCGTTGTTCTTTTGTTGTTGCAAACACTTCCCTCACGTTTGGGATCACGCTGTGTTCACATGTACTCTTCATCTACTAATCTCCCTTCCTAACCCTTTGCACTTCTGCATTTTTCCAGTGCTTTCACCACTAGAGGTAACATGAGGTGGGCTCTTCAACCCACACAAGTTGATCAGGTAGTGCAGCTCAGCCATCAATCCGCACTGTGGCAAACAGGTTTGCTGTGTCTCCCAGCACAGTATCAAGAGCATGGACAAGATACCAGGAGACAAGCCAGTACACCAGGAGGGGGTTGAAGGATGGCAACAACCCAGCAGCAGGACCGTTATCTGCTCCTTTGTGCATGGAGAAACAGGAGCAGCACTTCCTGAGCCCTACAAAATTACCTCCAGCAGGCCACTAATATGCATGTGTCTGCCCAAACAGTCAGAAACCATGAAAATTGTGTCTAAATTGTGCCAAAAGAGTAATTGATTTTATAAATGAGTTCACGCAACTGAGTAGTTGAGTCAAAGAATGTTGTTTAATGTTTTAGCAATTCTGAAAAACTGTAACACTTCCCT
Organism: Ostorhinchus rueppellii; assembly: GCA_030068375.1. Lineage (NCBI taxonomy): Eukaryota > Metazoa > Chordata > Actinopteri > Kurtiformes > Apogonidae > Ostorhinchus > Ostorhinchus rueppellii. The sequence continues at coordinate 7,160,813 of JAQQZY010000006.1, forward strand.
TGATATATGATAGTGTGACTTTTTCTCTGACAATATCAGTTCAACTTTTTGTGACGTTACTTGATTTGACTTAGGCTTGGCACCATCGGGTTACATTTACATGGCAGGTAAAGCACTGAAATCCTGCTGTGCCATCAAGAACCTAACTTCAGAAAAAAAATAAGAACAATGGTCAATAGAGGGAGACAGATAATATTTTGATCCCATTTGAATTGTGGCATGACGTAAATTATGTCCATTTAAAATAGAATTTTATGAGCCAAGAAAATTGCAGTTTGTAAAGATAGTAAAGAAACATCTAGTTTAATATCAAACAGCCAAATAGACTGTATGTTTCATTGCCATACACAAAACAAAAAACAAAATATCCACTGTCCTGGCAGATTTTTCCTCAGTCTTTGGGAATAAGATGAAAAGTATTAAAAGATATGAAAAATCACTACAACCATGGTCATGTTGAAGCTTTAGATACAGTTACGATGACGTAGCCTTCATAACTTTGTCTTAATTTTTGCATTTACTTATTTTCACAGTCTGATAATTCAACAGTTTTATAACAAATTGCAACTCACTTGATAAGTACAATTATCTTTGTAATTGGCAAACATATTTGTAAATTATGGTGTTATTAACTTGCTCTAAATGACTGTACATTTCATTATTTTTGAAGAAATTTTAATTGCAAAAACCCTAAGCACATCATAATTTATTGTTGTGCTCAACGAAGCTGGTTACACTGACAGTGTCTATTGTGTTTATGAAGGAATCTGATGTGGTATCTGGTAGAAGCCCAACATACTAGAGAATTAGGGAAAGTTCAGATACAAACACGAATATCGTTGCTTCATGCAGTTATTCTTGAATGAAGGCTATAGATATATCAGTAATTCCATCCGTCCTGCTGTCTGTCTGTCCATTTGTCTGACTTTTTTGTCCTTTCCATGTCTTGGACACAATTCACCCGATTTTTTTTTTCAAATTTTGTAATGTTCTGAACCTGAATGCATGAACACCCAGAGGTATAAAGCTGAACAGAGTTTATTGTACCAAAGTACAAGTAACACTTCACTAACATAATAAACAGTCCATAAAGGTTCCTCTTCGAGGTGGTTCCTCTGAAACCAATCCTCAAGTCTGGGGTCCTTGTGATATGTGGGACTGGGCAGAAATCCTGGTCAGGGATTGTCCGGGGGTCAAAACCATCGAATCCAGTGTAGATCAGACAAAGTCATGGTTGAGGGGCAGGTCGGGTATCTGGGGGTACTCACTAATCAGAAACAGCCAAGGCAGGTCAGAACAGGCAGGAGCAGATGTCGGGCTTATCAGCCAGGCGGGGGTCAGGATGTGGAGGCAGGCAGAATATACAGGTTGGTACACAAAGCTCTAGGAATCACCGGATACATTCAAGTCAGGAGATACTTAACAATCTGGCGGAGGAGACAAGAGAAGGCCAGTTATAAAGCCCACACCTGACGAGCCACACCTGGGTCCGACAGGTGTGCTGAATCAGGTGATTACAGTGCGGGAGGAGAAACTGGGTGAAAGTTCAAGCCGAGAGCAGAGAGGACAGAATCATGACAGAACCCCCCCACCCCACCCTCAAGGGATGGCTCTTGACCTCCCAAACAAAAATCTTCAAAAAACTGGATGGTGGAAGGTTATGGGAGAGGCCTAATACTCTTCAGACACTCCCCATCAGAATCCACCTCTATTACCTCATCCAGCTCAGAGTCCTCCTCCTCAGAACCAGAAGAAAAGCCGTCATCCACCAGTCCAGAAAGGGCAGACGACGAGCCAGGCTCCTCCCTCCGTCGCCTGGAGTTGGATAGTTGGTCCGGATGCTGGCGATGGAAGTCACTTTGGACTGCCTGTCCAAAATCTGACAAGCTGATACCCAGGTTCTCTCCTCCAGGCCATAACCCTCCCAGTCTACCAGGTACTGCAACCCCCTACCCCACCGCTGGGAGCGCAGGAGCTGAAGGACAGTGTAGGCTGGGGTGCTGTCAATTATCTGAGGGGGAGGAGGTGTCTGGGGAGCTGGCATCAAGGGGCTGTCACAGACAGGCTTTAATCTAGAAAAATGAATGGTGGGATGGATAGAGCGAGAGAAAGACAGTCTTACAGCTACAGGGTTTATGACTTTCTCGATGACGAATGGACCAATAAACTTGGCAGCCAATTTCTTGGACTAAACCCTCAAGGGAAGGTCCTGGGTGGAAAGCCAAACCCTTTGACCCACCTCATATGCTGGACCAGGAGACCTGCGCCAATTGATGCTTGTAGTGTACCGGTCCACCTTGCACAACAGCGCCACCTGAGTCTTCCTCCAAGTATGCTTACACCATCGGATGAAAGCCTCCACAGAGGGGCAGTAGGATTCCGTTTCCTGGTCAGAGAAAACTATTAGCACACTCAATGGGTGACATACCAGTGGCTGTAGTAGGCAGGGTGTTGTGGGCAAACTCCCCCCAGATCAGCTGCTTCACCCAGAAATCCGGATGTTGAGAGGCCATGCATCTTAAGACCATCTCCATCTCCTGGTTTAGCCATTCAGACAGGCCGTTAGATTGTGGGTGGAACCCTGAAGTTAAAGTGGGAGTGGGACCGATAAGTCAACAGAACTCCTCAGGCTCGTCCAGTCAGATGATTTATAACATACGCCACCTTGGCTGATTCAGTGGCAAATGTGTGAGATTAAAGAGAAAACAGGATTGAAAAGTTTGTCAGGAATAGGTTGCAATTCTCTGGGTCCTCAGTGTAGCACTCTGGTTCCCCAACACAGGTTCACTCACCACATGAGGAGGGACCTCTGGATCAGGATCAGTCTCTGGGGTGACTGAAGCCTCGTTATGACCTGAATTCTGGGTTAGGAGGCCAGCCAGCTGTTGAACCTGGGCCGCTATGGCAGCAATTCTCTGCTCCAGTCGGTTAATATGTGTTTCAGAGTGATCAGCTGGGTTCATGTCTGGCCAGATTGTACTTTAATGTTCTGGTTCTGAACCCAAATGCATAAATACACAGAGGATTAAAGCTGAACAGAGTTTATTGTACCAAAGTACAAATAGCACTTCACTAATATAATAAACAGTCCAAAAACACAGTTCCAAAAAGGTTCCTCTTCGGGTCGGTTCCTCCAAAACTGATCCTTGAGTCCAGGGTCCTTGTGATACATGGGACTGGGCAGAAATCTTGGTCGGGGACGGTCCAGGGGTCACAACCATAGAATCCAGCATAGATCAGACGGAGCCGTGGTCGAGGGGCAGAAGGGAAGGTCGGGTATCTGGGGGTACTCACTAATCAGAAACAGGCAAATGCAGGTCAGAGCAGGTGAGAGCAGACGTCAGGCTTATCAGGCAGGCGGGGGTCAGGATGTGGAGGCAGGCAGACAGGGGTCAGGCAGAATATACAGGTCGATACACAAAACTCTATGAATCACTGGATATGCTCAAGTTGCCTGGTTGTCACGACATTCCAATGCTCTGCATTGGGTTTGGCCAAGCATATTGAGGAAAACTGTTTCTCAAAGCGCGTGGTTGACCCGCCTCTCTGAAATGCCTCAGTTTGCCACTGGCCGAAGCCAGAAAAGGCGGTGTCGAAGCTTAAACCAATCACACCACTCTTTCCTATGACGTATGTGACGCGACGAAAACTGCTTGAGCGGGGCTAACTGGTAGATTAAACCCTTACCAAAGCCGGTTGGGATCAAGGCAAAAACGTTTTTCCTTTCAATAAATGCCTCCAGGGCTGCTCTCTGCTCTGCTTTCAAAGAGAATTTCCTGTTAAAATCTTTCAACACCGCTCTACGGCAGTGTCAAGGGCGAGCCGCTGCTCCATACTTGCAATGAATGAAGCCTTCTGTTTACAATCCTGGGGTTCCGGTCGCAGTTCCTCAACGTCACTGCCTTGAACATGCCTCTACCCAAAGCCATTGGAGATGCTCAATGTTGATTGGCTCCCAAAAATGAGGGTGGGGTTCCTGTTTTTTCTGGAGACCGAAAGCTATAGATAGCGTTCTTGGCCAAACTAGTAGTCACACCACCCTGAGTGTGACGTCACTAGGATGGGTGTTCCCAGGCTAACATTTGAGAGTCAGGAGATTCTGAACAATTGGCGAAGGAGACAAAGGAGAAGGCAGGTTATAAAGCCCACACCTGACGAGCCACAGCTGGGCCTGACAGGTGTGCTGAATTGGCTGATTACAGTGCAGGATGAGAAACTGGGTGAAAGTTCAGGCCAGGTCAGAGGAGCAGAGAGAACAGCATCATGACAAATTTTTTAAAATGTTACACATATGTTCTTTACCACAAGGCCAGTGCACAGTGATGGCAGAATTTTTATTTTTTAAATTAATACTTTTTAAAATTTCAACTTAAACAATTTGTTCATCCCATTTCTCAGACACTGTTCACCCAATTCTTTTCAAATTTCATACACATGTTCTTTACATGTGCCTCTCTGCTTTTTTTTTTTTTTTTTTCACAGATTTTTGATAAGTTTTTAAAAGATTAAAAGTTAACACTCAAACATAATCCCTGGGCAGGCAGGGTATCCGTGAGAAAGAGGGGCAAAGTGTTGTGTGTCCAGCCAGAGGCATTAGAAAACTCTGCTTATGTTTTCCCCTGTTTTAGATATGTTCTTGTTCCACTAAAAATTTCAACAAATGTGGTGAGGGAAAACAGTAAAGACACAGTGATGGAATGTAACCAAATATTTTTCCTCAAGTACAGGACAAAGTATTTCATTTTCTGCTACTTTATACATACTCCACAACATTTTGTAAATTTTACACCCTGATGTACAGTTATTTATAACAGATTTATATTATTGACATAAAATACAAAACAAAATAGTATTCTGTCACAAGAATCCAATAGTTTATGTTACTTAAACTGTGCTACACCACTTCCTGCAACACTGGTAATGAACATAGTAATGCATCAACACTTGTAATCTAGTAATAAAATGTGCCTTTTTTTTCTTGAGGTATATTTTGATTTTATTGTACTGAGCATCTCCTCCATCATGTGGCAAGTCCTTAAATAATCCCTTAAAACTTAAGTGCACAATATTTTTTTTTAGCATAATACAGTAAATACCTTTCAGTATATCAACAAAAGTATGGGACTGTAGTGCCCTGAAAAGTGCAATAATTGACCCCTACACAGTGCAATATATGTCTTTTTATTATTTTAGGTATTTATTTATTTGTTTGTTTGTCCAGTTATTTGAATGTAGCTTTTACATCTATGACATATATGGGTTGTTTTCTTTTAGTTGTTGCTTTTAGAGGAATTCCCCTGTGTTTCCTTTTTGTGCTGTGCGTTTTAGAAATTTCATTCTGTAACAGCATCTGGGATGTTTTTTATTGAATGACAATAAATCTGATTCTGATTCTTCTGATTGTGATTAACATGCCCTGAGAGAAAACCAGACTTCTGAACTCATGCTGTAGAAAATCTCTGTGGCAGAGTTTTGGCTGATCCCAGTTTTTTGTTTTTTGTTTTTTTTTTAGATGTGGGGTTGAATATGTGATTGACAGCTGTAAATCAATCAAACCAATCATTGTTATGATCCTGTCCGAAGCAAATCTGATGCACTACTTCATGGTTCGTCATAGAATCATGGGAGATCCTCTAACTATGATGTTTCAACTTCACTGTTCAATAACAGCATCAGTTTACATCAGCATCATATTGATGAACTGATGTCATTTTAGATTCTATACTTAGTTATAGCCTTTTTCATTTGGACAGAGGAATGAAAACTGCAAATGAACAGTTTATATCTTCAACATCTGGCATTTCCCCCCTGATTTCTGTTTTCATTCATTCATTCTTTCATTTTCTATACCCGCTTTATCCTAACTAGGGTCACGGGGGTCACATGGAACCTACTTAAGGGCGAAGGCAGGGTACACCCTGGACAAATCGCCAGTTCATCGCACGGCTGACATATAGAGACAAACAATCACTCTCACATTCACACCTATGGGCAATTTAGATTAGACGATTAACCTATTAATGCATGTGTTTGGATGGTGGGAGGAAGCCGGAGTACCTGGAGAGAACCCACGCAGACACGGGGAGAACATGCAAACTCCCATCAGTGACTGGTGCTGGAATCGAACCCTAAGCAAGGCACTCATGCCTTTCTGTGAGGCATGAGTGCTAACTATTGCAGCACTGTCGCTCATTTCTGTTTTCTCCAGCTTTATTTGAATCCTAAAGAAAAACTGTTGCAAGTGTGAATTTTTGCTAGTTAATTTTTCGCTTATGTGTCACGCAGTAAACTACAGCAGCAGTCTTAAACATGTAAACTGCACAATTTTGATTTCTGTAATTTGTCATTTTATTCTACACATTTGTATCCACATTTCTTCATATTTCTCAATCATTCAAACAGAATATAATGATAGATGAAGTCAAGACAAATCGATTGGTTGGCAGATTGATTGGCCTGCAACCTCATTTCCAGTACATCATCCACTACTGTGCCCAGATGTTGAATTTGTGTATACACTACCTGACAAAAGTCTTTGGACACTTAGTTTTTTCAGAATAAAATTTTAATAAAGGACGATAGACATATTCTTCTGATAACATTCTTTAATGACCAAGTATAACAAACAATAACAAGCAAAATAAATTATAAAAATACAGAAAAGTAGTTAATTATCACAGCCTCACAAATTCTCAGCATTCTCTCCAACAATTTTGTCAAATACGACCCATCCATCCGTTGCCATTCCTCCTGGAGGAACTGCCAAAGCTGTTGACAGTTCGTCGGGTTCCTGGCCTTCACCTTAATATCCAGGAAGTCCCAAACCTTCTCAATGGGAGACAGATCGGGAGACTGGGGTGGCCAAACCATGGTTCCCAGCTGACAACGTTTCTTAAAATCATCAAGATGACCTTGCACGAGCTTGGATGAGTGCTTTGGATCATTATCCTTCTGGAAACAGAAGTTCCGTCCGAGTAACCTGCGTCCAGAAGAGATGGCGTGGTCCTTCAGGATCTTGAGGTACTCTTCTTTTTTCATGATTCCCCCAGCGAAACAGCCCCACAGCATGACATTTCCACCTCCATGCTTCACTGTTGGTTGTACGCAGTCGGGATGGTACTTCTTGGAGTTGCATCATCGGACGAAGAACCTTCTTTTGGAGCCAAACAACTCAAAGTTTGACTCATCTGAACAGAGTACCAGTTTCCACCTCTCAACTGTCCAGTTCTTGTGATCTCTCGCCCAGCATATTACCGCGCCTCAGAAGTCGCTTTTTAACTGCCACATGACCACGGAGACCAGATTCGACAAGTTGGCGAGCAACAGTGCGACTGGAAATGTTGACCCCTGACATTGACTAAAGTTCAGATGCTATCTGCAGAGCTGTGAGATACCTGTTCCGGAGGCTGGTGAGTTTGATGAAATGTTCCTGTGCTGCAGAAGTTTTCTGTGGCCTTCCTGAGCATTTGCGGTTCGTCATGAGTCCATATTTCTTCCATCTCTCCAGAGTGTAGTACACCACGGACCTGGCAATCTTCATACTGGAGGCGATTGATGAACATGAGTGACCTGCATCACGCAATACACATATTGCTGAACGTTAATCTGGAGTTAACTCTTGCTGTATGACCTTCTTAGTCCTTTTTCGAGCCATGGGGAAAGCATCTGTGATGAGTTTCTGAGTTTTCATCTGCATTATATATGCTTCAGCCAAAAGACGATTAAATGCTCATTGGTCAGCCCATATGAACTGATCGGTGGGGTGATTTGAACAACCAATCATCTCTCTCAACTCCAACTCACCACCACATCAGGCCATCAACACGAGGAAACAAGAGAAAATGTAACAATGTGACTCATATATTAGACACTCATTCTACTTCACCGACAATATTTTAGGAAAAATGTAATAATACTTCTTGAAAATACATCATAATACAAAACAAAACATAGGAAAACACACCACATTTTTGAGTTTATCAATATATTTGAGATAAATCATGATTTTCAGAAAAAATCTGTTTGTCCAAAGACTTTTGTCAGGTAGTGCATGTGAAATATCATGTATCAATATAATTTGTGATGTAATACAAATCCCTCTGTGCAGCCGTCCCCCTGGTTGTTGTCCAGATGGGGGCGGGTGACCTCAGTTCATTGCAGCGTGGGATTCTGGTCTAAAGCCAAATACATAACAAGCTCTCTCAGTGTCTCATGTGCCTTTTATTTGCACACTACTCATCTTGGCTCTTTTTGTTTATTGCTTTAAACAGAGCAGGGCGGGGCGTTGTTAGAATGAAAGCAGTAGACTTTTTTATAAAGCATGGGAAAAGGGGACCCTGAGAGTTACCTCACAAGGAGAGTCTTCAGGTTAATATGTGTGAAATCCAAAAACCAACACTTGCATGTTTTTCCTGTTGATTCCAGATGTATTGAGCTAAACTGGAAAAGGATGAGAGAGGCAAAGTACAGGAGGAGAATATGAGCTGCAGATATTAGATCAATGTTCTCAGACCCTGTGTAATGGAGATTTGAGGGCCTCACTACAGCAGCTGTGTTAACTAATTAGCACACTTTCACTTAGACAGGAGGAAATGGGCTGCTGCATAAGAGCTGGTACACAAACCTCCAGGGCCTCTCTGCCAAGTGGACTGAGACCACTGGAGGGGTGGCTTTGCATCTTATTTGCATTAACTTGCTACAAGGAGTTTTTTGTTTGTTTGGCTTTTTAAAGAGCTTTGTCTCACACTAGTGTGAATATTTCTGATGTAGTCTTACAATCAGAGAAAGAATGGTATTCATCATTTAAGTATTTTTTTACTATTGAGTATTTGGCCAGTTTCAGTCTCAGTTCCTCCAAGCAAACTTTTCTTATTGTTGTATTTAAGTTTCCCTGCCTACATTTACATGAGCACAAATAGTCTGAATATTATGATACAAAATATATTCTGAATTTGTAATGTAAGGTCCCCAAACAGACCTACTGGGTAGCATGATGATGCAGTGTTCTGTGTGAGTTCTCTCCAGCTGTTTCCCATCATCCAAAAACATGCATGTTGTTGATTAAGCATTTCAGAATATGAATGAAGTTAGTATCAACAGGTTTTTAGATATGACCAAGAGCCAAAAAGCTGATCTTTTTTCAGAAGGTATTTGAAGGAAGGAACAAGGGAGGCTGAGATCACACAGTGGAACATTTACTACCAGTGGGGAAAAATCCTGTTTTTAATCAGGTTATGCACAACTGTATGAACCCTTTCATGCATAAATTATGGGAACCTTAGTCAAAAAAATTTTCCAGTGTGTTTTTATTCTTTTTTTAGGCATAAAAAAAACAATGTGATTGACATTTTTTTATGAACCTATTTTTCTGTTAATTACAAAAATGTTCACTCAGCTGGACACCATGCGTTTAATTTTTGAAGCAAAGAAACACGTATTTAAAACCCATTATGAGAAAGTGATACGCTGTGTGAAAACTGTGAAATGAAAACATTTTTCATTCAGCTAATCTGATGTTTTCTCACATTTTAACATACTCTAATACTAGTTCTTACTAACTTCATGGAGGTATAATATGCAAAAAAAATGCATTTTTGACTAAGAAAACTTTTAATTATAGTCTAATAACAATTAGCAGTTGATTTAAAATATATTACTGCAGATCAGGTTTATCAAGAAGAGGAAAGTTACAGTAATGGTATAAATTGCAGCGTATGGGATGATGCGTAAGCATCCACTGTACAACAAAACATATACAAGAAAACAGCTGTGGAATAGCTGTCCACTGTGACCAGTATGCATGAAAGGGTTAAAGTGGGAAATTACAGTTTTCAGTAGTCGTGTAAACAGCATCGTAATGTTTGTGAGAATATTCTTACATTTTTAGAAAAGCCTGAGCGATAGGCAATTTAGGGCAAAGACACGCCAACCTGACTGTCAACCGTCTCCAAAAAAGGTGGCTGACCTCACCAGACTGCCCAACAATATCCGACCCCGGAAAATTGGGTTGGTGTGTCTTCACCTTTAAGTGTACAATAGTATATTTTGGTGCTCCGTAAATGTTTTTAAAGGTATTGCATACTATATGTTCCTGTTTAACAAAGCTCTATAAACAGTGTTTAAGTATATTTTGTGTTGCTCTACGAATGAGTCATTCTAATGTTACTCCTGTTGAAACTGCAAATGTATCCTTGTGTATCACAGAGAGCAGCTGTTTCAGGTACTTAAATAGTCAGTATTCCCTCAGGGTATGTGTTAAGGTAACAGTGACGACAGAGAGGCAGGAGGAAGAGCCTGGATGTATGAAGATAAATCTAATTATATTGAATTCTGTGGGCACTAACAGCTCAAACATTGATGTAAGCTGTGATGCACAAGTAAGTCACGTAACTCAAAAACAGGAATGTAATTCAGCTGTGTCACTGACATGTATGAATGTTTAGTTTCACTGTATTTTCATGCTTTTCTAGAGTCCCTGGCTTAGAAATAAAAGGGACCTGCAGGAACTTTGAGCAAAGTTTTTTGCCATCACATATGACCTCGAGATGTAATTGCATACAAATTGCAGTGACATGTTGAAGTCCCCTGAGATCCCTGACTATGTGGTTCACAAGAGACCTCTGCAGTTCCCATCTCACTGAGCAAAATGTCTATAAATGACCAACTTGAAAGCACTGTGAGAAGGAGAAACCAGATGAGAGTTGCACACATTTCTAACCAAGGTCACTGCTTAGATCTTTCTTTTCTGTCTTTTGTCCAGGAATAATTTATTTAACTGGAGAAATTTGAGATGTATCAATCGCATGAATAACCCTCAGGTATACTATAACATGTGACCGGGTTGACAAAATAGCAATGACCTCAAGTCAGTATTGATACTGTCTTTAATAAATGATTAGTCTTGCATACCCAAAACTATCTCTACGTTTTGTTAGCATTGTGTCTGTGATGTAGATACAGTACGTCTGGCACTGTCCATTATCGTTGTGGAATAAGGGTGGAAGTTGTCTGGGTGGTTTTGTCAGTTCTTTGGTGGTGATGAGTGCAGGGTGCTGCAACAGTGCATTTGCATATTAGTGTCAGGAAAGAATTTGGTTTGGTGGAATATGTACACATGAGGAAATGTGTTGTTGTGATGATTAAATCTGTCCACAAATATTATTCAGAAAAAGGCCTGTGTCTCAAAGCTCTCTGACAAAGCTTGCCATTTTCAAGTTATAGTTGCTTAGATGTTGTTTTTATGTAATGTAGCAATAATAAAGCAATAATGTAGAAAAAGTGGAAGAAATTGGTATGACAGTCCTGCCACTGTACAACAAAAATTTCCCCCCTCATTCCATCAGAGAACATCTACTAGGACTGAACGACTGAGTAAAACTGTAACATTAGCCACTGAAGTGTAGGATATTGTGAAACATAAGTAACTAAAATTCATTACCTCTATTGTCTGTTTAAAAAAACAAACAAAAGAAACTTGGCCTACATGAGATCAAATTTGGTTAACATTTTATTTGGTCATACTTGATTGTTGGTCCTCCTGCATATTAACCCTTTTTTTCACCTAAAAAAATGTTTTGGCAAAATTGTGGAATGCTCATGTGTAATGTGTTTTTTTTTTTTTTTAATTTGCAACACTTGCATGCTGTAAAATTGTCAGCTAAAACCCAGTTACAAAGAATACTAAATAATAACACCAACAGAGGTCTTATAATGTTTAATATCACTGATGGCTCCAAATAATCCTACCTCCAGTTGATTTCCTTTTGAACAATATCATCTTCTGTCTGGAAAGATAAGGTCTGTCATTTGTTCTGGAAGTGCACTGATGATCCTTTTGTAAATTTTTGTGCTTTTTAATAAGATTTTAGAAGTCTTAGCATCAATATCTTCCATGTTGGCTTTGATTGACAAGTGTGATTCACAGCCTGATCACCTGCTGAGTTTGCTTTATGGAGCTTCTGTTTATTGACAGACAGGGTTTTTCCTTTTTTTTTCCTTCTTTTTTTAGTTTGGGGGTGGGGTGGTGAACTGGCTGGTGCTGAAGTAACAATACAAAACCCAGTAGAGGATAAGGCAGGGTCAGAGGCCTATGCTGAGCCCATTTATTATTTTGCTTATTTTATTCTTAAAAAAGAGATGAGACTTAGAACAGGTAAATAGTGACATCAGAACCAATGAAATAATATGAAAATATTCACAGCCTCTAAAGTCTCACACACTAATGCTTTATTGGACTGCCTTTAGTTCTGTTTACAGCATATATTCGCCATGCCACTGTTTCAATAAGTATATAAAATGTCAAAACATTTATTTCTAGCATTTTTTTGGATCTATAATGTTGCTGAACTGAGACTTGACCAACTGAAACAACCATAGATTTTAAGACAGGCTTGTAATGTAGGCACTCCTTGTGACGGGTAATCAGTGCACCCTGATGTATCCATCACTCTCAAACGGGGTCAATCTGGGGTCCATTTCACAAAGCACGTTCAACAAACTCTGAGTCTAACCCTGAATTCTGAGTTGATCTACTCTGAGATAGCAAATACTGAGTTTTCAGTTTGAAAACAGCTGATTTCAGTTAGTTTGATCAACTCAGAGGAGTTTCACCTAGAGTGAAGCATGTGCACTGCAACCATAAAAAGGCCGCATCAATGGAGCCCTGATTCAACGATTCACCATGGCAACAGGGAAGTGAAGGGCTGCGTTTTTTTTTTTTTACCTAGTAGAAATGGACAAACTGTTAATGCACTCATATGATGAGTTTGAACATGTTTTCAGAAAGAAGCAGAGGTGGCAATCCCACCTCCATAAGGTAAAAGTCCTGTAATGCATTTGTTCCAACCATTCACTGAAACAGCCCATTTTGATGAGCATAACTCCTCATCCAGGTAGATGGGATAGTCAGTGGAATCACCTGTGTTAAGTGAACAGATAGAACCAATACATGGCAGGACTTTTACTTTATGGAGCTGGGATTGCCACCTCTGAAAAGAAGTACAACACTGCTGGCAAGAGAGAGAGAAATGGAGACAGCGTGGGAGAACATTGGGTCATTGTGTAAGTTTGAAAGTAGTCTTTTGGAATCACAATAATATTAAAGGGAAAAACTGTGTGAATGCTAGCATATTAATTTATTTCATTTAGGTGCAATCCCACAGGGGAGAAGTGCAGTGGTCAGCAGTAGGAGGGTCCATCCACTTCCACTGCACACATTGACACAGTGACATGGATGTTCAGTAAACAGCACAGGTTCATTCTGTGGAACTCATGTAACACTGAATTAGTTCGTGTTCTCCTTACGTATTCAGTTACCAGTAAAAGAGATTTACAAAATTCATCTGGTGAAAAAAGTCACACACAAAAAAAAGACAAACAAATGGAATAGTTGGACCAGCAGATTAGTAGGGTAGCTCTAGAACTGGAAATACTGAAGCACAAGTTAGAGGTGGGTGCGTGGGCACAGGTACATGATGGGAATTATGTTAGTTATTGGAACATTAACTGAACTAGCTCTGGTATTTGTAAGAAATAAAGAAGACCAAATGAAATGTGCATTATGCCTTTATTTGACTGCTGTGGTGGTGATGATGATGGTGACTTCATGTCCGAAATGATTCTGTTCTGTAGTGTCTCTGACTGCTCGGTCCATCCTCATTCAGTTGTCTTTAGTGCTCTGCATCTCCAATATTATAGAAAAAACTCCCATGTGCAAAGAAACACAAGGTAACACACAATATCTGCTGGGATGTGAGGGCATGACTACAGTTGGTAATGTTGAAAATGTACAGACAGATATGTAGATGATGGACTGTGACGTGAAACAGTACCACTTAAAAAGATAATTGTCTGGAAGTGCTCGAACATCTGTGGTCTGATAAACATCTCCCAACGAATACACAATTCTCTTCGCAGTAAAGCTCCACCTTCATCCACAGGATCGTTGTCAAAAGGACATGCCATGTTAGTGAAAATAGTCTCCACCTACTGTGTCTAATGGACTTCTAATATAGGCCTACTGATGGATTAAAAAAAAAACATGGATGGCAGAACTATATTATACCAAAACTCACCTGCTGACTGACTGAATGAGGAAATCAAGTACCGTGTGGAGCTAAAAGTGGGCGGAGACATAAAGAAACTTGAGGTTCATTGAGAAAAAACCTGGTATTGACCAAGTTGGGTGCACAGAGTCTGTGGTAACTGACCCAGACCTGAAGTTACCTCTGTCTGTGAAAGAGACTAAAGTTAGCCCTCCTTCTCTGGTTTGAGTTACAGTACCTCCCTTTGTGAAATGGAAAACCCAAAGTTTCCCTCATTTCACGGTGAAGATACTCAGAGTTTTCACTAAACCTTCTTAGTGAAATGGACCCCTGCATTTATCAGACTACATGAACTTTTGTCATTGAAACACAGTCCAGTCTTTGTGCTATCAAACAGATGGATATTTATGAAATGAGAAGCTACTCACTACATCAGTTAGAGTTAAAGAACTGAAATGTATAAATCACTGCAGTAATAAGCCCATGGATGGATTTGATGAGTGAGCCAGTCTGTGCTGTTCAGTGTTATAAAACATCATGTTTGATTTTGAAATTGTTGAGCATAATTATCTGCAACCATAATTGAAAAGTGATTTTCTGTTTATCTTTTATATTTTTGTACATGCTTAATTGAAATTTTTGTTGAATTGTTTAAGAAATTAGAAGCTAGTCACTACATCCGGTAGGGTTAAAAAACTTCTTGCAGCTGAAATTATTATCTAATGTAAGGATCTGAACTAGTTGGTTAGTAAAAGTAGGGGTCACACTTTACAATAAGGGTCCCTTAATTAATGTTAGCTTTTATGTTAGTATTAAGCATTAATTTAGTTGCCAAGTTAAGTTTAATAATATATTATCATTCTTATGTATCACTTAGCACTAAGTAACATGTTAGTTAATGCCCTTAATTAATGTTTACTATTCAATGTTACTTAATAAATTATTAAGCATTAATAAAAGTTGAATAATATGAGTGATAATTATGTATGCACTACTTAGCAGTAATTAACACATTGTTTATATATTAGTAAGCCTTTAATAATATCTAGTAATTATTTCCTAATGGGGTTGAGAAGGGCAGCTGTCAGCTCCTATGTTCCCAGTGCCATTGCTGATACCAGTTGCCATCATTGGTACCATTGCCGTTACCATTGTTGTTGCCAGCACTGGTGCTGGACTGGTTTGTTGTGAGGCCAAGCACAGGGAGCTCTTGTTTGGGTAAGAGGAACAGGGAGACTGGGCTTGAGCTCGGGCTCTGAAGCTCAGCGAAGTTTAACATTAGTAACCTGACTGAATCCCATACAAGCACTGGGTAAATGTATGGAGCAAATATCTGAGTGGATGGGCCAGGTTTTTCTTCAGTTAAACAAAGAAAAAACTGAGGTAGTCGTTTTTGGACCCAAGGAGGACTGTCTTAAAATCAGCACACAGCTCCAATCACTTCAGTTAAAAACCTCAGACCAGGCCAGGAATCTGGGTGTTGTCATGGACTCAGACCTGAATTTTAAAAACCACATACAAACAGCAATAAAGTCAGCTTACTATCACCTCAAGAACATTTCTAAGATTAAAGGTCTGATGTCACAGCAGGACCTTGAAAAACTTGTCCATGCATTTATCTTTAGTCGAGTCGACTACTATAACAGTATCTTCTCTGGCCTGCCTAAAAAGTCTATCAGACAACTGCAGCTGATCCAGAATGCTGCTGCTCGAGTCCTCACAAAGACCAAGAGAGTGGACCACATCAGTCCAGTTCTGAGGTCTCTACACTGTCTCTCACAGAATAGACTTTAAAATTCTCCTGCTTGCATATAAAGCACTGAATGGTTTTGGCCCGAAATACATCAGAGACCTTCTAGTTCAGTATGAACCATCCAGACCACTCAGGTCGTCAGGTGCAGGTCTGCTTTGTGTTCGAAAAGTCAAAACTAAAGATGGAGAATCTGCTTTCAGTTCAGTTCAGTTTCTGCTTTCAGACCTTACAAAGGAGGCTGAGGCGTGTGATCCCCCTGTAGTTGGAACACACCGTCTGGTCCCCTTTCTTAGAGATGGGGACCACCACCCCAGTCTGCCATTCCAAAGGTACCGCCCCCAATGTCCACACAATGTTGTAGAGGTGTGTCAACCATGACAGCCCTAAAACATCCATAGCCTTGAGGTACCCGGGTTGGATTTCATCAAACCCCTGGGGCTCCAGGGGCACCTCTTTGGAGCTACCAATTGGTAGTCTTCCTCCATGGCTTCACTGAGCTCCTCCCATGCCCGGGTTTTAGCCTTGGCAACTGTGACGGCTGCGCACTCCTTGGCCTGCCGGTACCAGTCGGCCGCTTCAGGAGACCCACAGGACAGCCATATCCTGTAGGCCTCCTTCTTCAGCCTGATGGCTCCCCTCTCCTCTGGTGTCCACCAGCGGGTTCTGGGGTTGCCACCAGGACTGGCCCCAGCTACCTTATGGCCGCAGCTCACCACTGCCACCTCTGCAATGGTAGAGCGGAACAGAGCCAATTCAGACTCAATGTCCCCCTCCACCCCCGGGACATGGTTGAAGCTCTGCAGGAGGTGTGAGTTGAAGATCTGTCTGACAGGCTCTTCCACCAGGCGTTCCCAGCAAACCCGCACTATTTGTTTGGGTCTACCAGGTCTACGTGGCGTCTTCCCCCACCACCTGATCCAACTCACCACCAGATAGTGGTCAGTTGACAGCTCTGCACCTCTCTTCACCTGAGTGCCCAAAACATACGGCCGAAGGTCTGATGACACGACCACAAAGTCGATCATCAACCGGCGGCCTAGGATGTCCTGGTCCCAAGTGCACTGATGGGCATCCTTATTAGCCCGTGGGGCTTCGGGGCCCGTGGGGCTTCGGGGCCTGGGCCCTGTGTGCCCCTGGGCGGCTGACCCCTGGCGGGGGTGCGGCACCTGGCATCCCCGGCGCCCTGCTCGGCTTCTGCGGGGCCTCCGCCTGGGTCCTTCCTTGGCCACCTTCGGGGCAGGTGCAGTGTCACCCCTCGGTGGGGTGGGTCGGACTCCCCTCCTCTGTGTGCTCTGCCGGTTGCCTGGGCCTTGGGGCCCTCTTTCCTGACCCCTGGATCTTGGAGGGGTTCTGGTTGTGGTGTCCTGTCTGTGTTCACCTCGGTGTCTGTGTCCTCTTTGCTTCAC
>JAQQZY010000006.1:7196332-7208912 GCA_030068375.1 Ostorhinchus rueppellii
CATCACTTCTTTGAAAAGATTAAAAGGTGGTTTTGGTTCATGTGCATAGTATATGAATATAAAGATGAGTTAAAAAAAAAAAAAAGATCTGTAGAAAAATACACTTTTCAGATTTCATTTAAAAACTGAAGCTAAATTTATAGGCATGTCGAGAAAACATTTAAACAGCATCAGATATTACAAAAGGGAAGTGAACTCTGTGTGTCCCAGGCATCACACAAAATCAAGAAAGAGCTGACTGCTGCAGTTTGGCATACATACCAGACATACTGGTCAAGGAAGAGACTACCGAAAATGACAAGTTGATAGGACCAATATTTTTGGGAGATATTAGTAATTTTGGAACACAATGGCCTGCCAGTGGCCTATCACGTTGCTATGCCCAGAATCATCAATGAAGTGGGTAACCTAGCAACAGATAAAACGATAGGGCCACATATGGTGTCAAATGTCATGTGCAGAAACAGACATACCTGCTGAGAGGTTATTCTACTGAAAATGCCAGGGAAATTTACCAAGAAAGTAAAGAAATGAACTCTAGTAGAAGATCTAGAACCCATGGCTCCCCGCGGGTCAACACGGTGGTTCCAAATAAACACTTCAACAAAAATATGGGATATGTAGAAAAACAAACGAGAAAATAAAACCTAAATGTAACATAAAACTTTGGGGGGTTTCTAAAAGTAAGCTTAGCATAATATACCACAAGATAACAACCAGATAGTGGACCCAAGAGTGTTCAAGATGTATTGAACAAGAGGTCACACTACTAAATAGTAACAGCCATTTATCTCTTTTTTTCCCTGTAAGTGTGTTTTAATAATGTGTTATATTTCCTACATCTTGCTTTGTATTTTTAATACGAAGATAGAAAAATAATCACGTCGACAACACAGCTTAAGGTTGTCAGATGAAAATGGCAGTGAATGATATCCGCTACAACTCTGAACCGGAAGTGGTTTCACCGTTGGGGACTTTTAATTTGATAGCGGCGGGCTGGATGCATAACGATTACGTAACATCCGGTGAGAGGGTTCTTTTTTTGTTTTCCCGTATCCGCCATTTCAGTTTTTGAAGTTAGTTGTCATCGGTCGCAGGATTGTAGCTGGAATTCCGACTGCGAAACGCGTTGTATGGTTATTAGAGCTAAATTCTGATTATTATCTTAACCGTAATTCTTTTCGTTTTGTGGCCGAGCTTCTATATCGGCGAATTGGTGCCCAAACGGCCAGCTGCGGATGTCGCCTGTTTACTAAACGTGCTCTAGGCGCTAAAGTTTTTGTATGAGTTGAAGGCTTAGCTTGTGGATAACGGGAGGGAGAGAAGGGAAGGCCCTGTGAAGCCTCGGCTTTGGAGTGGTTATCATGGCAGGAAATTTTGACGCGGAGGACCGTGGCAGCTGGTACTGGGGTCGGTTGAGCAGGCAGGAGGCTGTGTCGCTGTTGCAGGGGCAGAGGCACGGCGTGTTTCTGGTCCGGGACTCCATCACCAGCCCCGGCGACTACGTGCTCTCGGTATCTGAAAACTCCAAAGTCTCCCATTACATAATTAACAGCATCAGCAACAACCGACAATCTGGTCCAGGTAAGCTGACCGTGGGTTTGAAGGGGCTCGGCATACGGTGATGCTGATGTGACCATTCTTGCATGACTTGCACCAAAGGAGATGCGCAATAGTGCCATTCCCACTCTCTGGTATGAAGAACAGGGCAGGCCAGACACATTGAAACATGTGTTGATAAAACGCTTCCTGCGAAAAGGCTATTGGGTCGTAGACCTTCCACGTATCTGTAAATATATATTAGACTGTATATTGTAAGTACATCAGTTCGATTTATATGCATATTATCTTCATATATTTCCGTCACTGAAATGCACAATGGTGGACGGTCTGAGTTTTCAGATATCTTTTTGTGTTGATTGAAGTGGTCGTCTAATGCACTATTCCAATTGACCAAATGTCCCAACAGATCTTGAAGTGATAGTGCATGAAGAAAAATGTCATAGATCCTGATTTTAACCAAGAGTTGCCTTCGTCCTAGTTGAGTTTGTGTTGTGTGGGAATATTTGTTGTATTTCCTCATGCCTTTGCAAAGCTGCCAATGAAAAGAAACTAAATAAATGCTGGCCAAGAAATGCAAAATAAGGAAACCAAAAGATTATCTTGTCATACTGGAACTCACCGTCTTACATGTGTATTTAAAGAGACTGATTTCATATCTGTTTCTGGGTTCAGTTAAAGAAGATAATGGTTAAGTTGTTGTCTCAATGACTCACTGCTCCCTCTTTTTCTTTCTGCCCTTGTTTTCTCTAGGTTTGGCCCATCCAAGGTTTCGTATTGGAGACCAGGAGTTTGACGCCCTCCCTGCTTTACTAGAGTTTTATAAAATCCACTACCTGGACACCACCACTTTGATAGAACCCATCAACAAATCCAAACACACCTCATTTATAAGTGTGGGTCCAGGAGGAGGACCTCCACCTCGCCTGGAAGATGAGTATGTCAGAGCACTTTTTGATTTCCCTGGCAACGATGAGGAGGACTTGCCATTTAGGAAGGGTGATATCCTCCGAGTTCTTGAGAAGCCAGAGGAGCAGTGGTGGAATGCCCAGAACTCTGAAGGCCGGGCGGGGATGATCCCAGTGCCATATGTGGAGAAGTATCGGCCAGCATCTCCAAGTTCTATGGCGGGGCCTGGTGCAGCTGGGGGACCACAAGGAGGGATGGGGATCCAAGGGAACTCTGATGGCTCTGCAGCCCAATCTGGAGCTCCACTGCTGGGAGACCCCAGCCAATATGCCCAGCCCACCCCACTACCAAACCTGCAGAACGGACCTGTCTATGCCAGGGCCATACAGAAGAGGGTTCCCAATGCCTATGACAAGACTGCCCTGGCATTAGAGGTAAATGTTAATGTGTGTTTGTTAAAACAAAATGAAACAAGTTGTATGACTTGGTGCCTCCTCTTTCTTGGTCTTCCTGAAAGCATACTGAAGGACAGAAGAGCATTAGGGTCATTGTCCATCACACGGTATCAACTCAACATGATACTCACCTTTAGCACCTTGCATTTTTTCCCCCTACCAATTCCCCCTCTCTCTATTGAACCATTCTCGTTTGAGCATGATGTTGCCATGCCTGTTGTCAAATAATCAGCAGCCTTATGTAAGAAATGAAAATGATCATAAGTAAATACACAAAATTGGCTACAGTGGGTGGAGTATCTAAACATGCCTGTTCAGAAATTGTACATTTTTCAGTTACTTTTCCATAACATCACAGCTTATTTTAAACCTTGATAAGTGACACTAAAAAAAGTACCAGATAGTATTTCATCAAATAACACTTTGTTCAAAAGGGCCATTATTAAAGGATACCACACAAACCCTGCACACTTCATTAAGGTTACACTTGCATGTATTCTTTTGTATTTTGAATTATTTCCATCTCATTTGTCAAGAAGGATGAAAATGCCTGAAAATCCTCAGGCAATTGTCTGCTTAACTTTCTGTAATAATACTACAGAATTGAATAATAATATAGGTTGAGCCACCTGTAATCTGTCAATAATATTAATAATTACTAACATGGGGAATGTCTTCATTTAGTCAGACACTTACTCTTCCTTGTAGCAAAAATGAGAGGGTTGCAAAATATTAAAAGGTGCCTTTAAGTGATCCTTTCTGGTCATGGTGGCTGGGCTTTTAAACTGTCCGGAAGGGAGAGCGGGGCTCCCACAGAGCAGGTCGTTGGGGGAAGGAAATAGTTTGTGTTTGGGAACAGGACCATTTCCTCTGGTCTCTGTGAAGCCAGAAGTCGTGCTGAGCCAGGAGCAGGACCCAGAGAGCGACCAATAGGAATGTGGTCTTGTCCCCCATGCCCATCTGAACAGTACTGCTAAAGACATGGGTCTAATTCTGTAATAACATGGAAGTGTGTTGCTGCTACTTGACCTGATCTTTTTGTTAGCTAGTCTGAATACCTGGGTTTGCTTAGGTACTTATGGCAGATAGATCCTTTGTCTGAGTACGCCTGTGCCGCTCCCACCTGTGGCAGACTTTTCTGGCTTTAGCCTGTGTGCGGCTTTCCTCACTGCAGTCGACTAGCACAGTGACTCAGACAGGCTGGCACTGGGCAGTTAATAATTAGCCAACATTTCTTCTCTTGCTGTCTTCTGATTGTGAGGATCTCTTTATCTTAGTCACATACAGTAGGGCTTTAATAATGTTATGGATACTAGCCAACTAGAATCCCTTGACCATCTATACAGTATTAAGCAGATCATTACACAACTGCCTTCTATGCACACTTTAATATAGAAGTTAGACCACCTTCGAGCACAGGCAACCTAGTCTTCTACAAATGGCTGTGTGTGTGTTAAATGGTCAGCGCTTGTTACATAATGGTGACGGGCTGTTCAATATGCAGACATTTCAACACCTCTATTAAGAGCATGTTAAATGTAATGCTGCAAGATGTCCTGAGCTGATCCTCAGGGTAAACTTTAAAGGCTGTGAATACTTGTGTAATGCATTATTACCTGCCTTGTTTAAAAAAACAAAACAAAAAAAAAAAAACCATCCATTTCTGATTCTTGGCACAGCGTACTCAGACATGCCTTGTGTGGGGAAAAACAGTAGCTCATTCTATTCATTCAACTCTGGAACACAACGCAGTGAGTGAGAGAGACTCACAAAGCATACAGACAACTAGTTTGAATTTATAGTATTCATTCGCAGGCAAATGTAATACAGTGGATTTCACTTGATATTGTCAGTCATCTGAGTTTCTGTTTGCATCTGATATAATCCACCATTTCCATGTCAGGGGACTGAATACCTTTATCACGTTCACAGGCCCTTGCAAAATCCCTAAGCTCTTTTACAAATAATGGTTCTTAATTTTTGAAGCTTTGCCACATTCTAATTTCATCATTAACATGGGGATTGTAAGTTTAATAAATTTTAGTTTGTTTTTTTAATTTGCATGAAATGTGTACTGACAATTCATTTAAATTATATTTAATAGGTTTGTGATTTTTTTTTTTTTTTTTTTTTTTTTAAATCAAATAAAGAATGTTTTATTTTCTAAAATTAATATCTCTTAGTTTTCACCTCCATGTAACCAAATTTTGACTCTGAACTTTGATTATATTTACATAGCATAACCCCATTGGAAAGCAGTAATGCAAGTGCAGATTGTTTTAGTAATGTGTGCTTCCTGAGCAGTCACAACGTAGTTGCGTTATGGCAGTAAATGATAAGATGTTATACAGGTATTAGAAGGAAGACTTGTAACTGGGAAGTGGTTCTCAAACTGATAACCTTTTATCTGAGCCCTCGCAGAGTTTCAGTGCCTGAGCTTTAAACCATGGTTGTTTCCAGTGTTCATGTACACCTGAACTTTGGACACTTTGTTTGCACAGGTTCACTGCCATAACACCAGGCACGCCTCCCTGTTCATGACAACTGTAATGTTTCATTGTCAGTGTGAATTTGGGGGTACAATCAGCACTTTACATTGTTTATAAAAATAGAATATGATTTTTAGGTTTTCATGTATCTCTTTTGCTGCTGTACATATTTCTAACCTTTCTCTCCCCTCCCCCTCTAGGTGGGTGACATGGTGAAGGTGACCAAAATAAACGTGAACGGCCAGTGGGAGGGGGAATGTAAAGGCAAACGTGGCCACTTTCCCTTCACACACGTCAAACTGCTGGACCAGCACAACGCCGAGGACGAACTCAGCTGAGATCGGACAGCCGAGCGCAACCTGGACACTAGTATTAGACCTCTCCTTACCCCACCTTTTCTTCCACTTCCACACTACCCCTCACCCCAGTATCATGTCAACCTTCACCTGAATCACTGAGAACAAAATAGACCCTCGTTGGACCCTTATAACACACTCACTCTCCCATTTCCACCCATCTGAATAATCATGACTGCCCTCCACCACCTGATCTCACTTCCCAAACATGGTTCTCATACTCCAGAGGAACAGGGAAGGTGGACATGAGCAGAGTTGAGTCCTTTTCCTGGATCTTCCCTCATCATGTCCTCACTGTGGACACATTATCAGCCCTTGCTCCTCAGGAGAGTCTTCACTGCAGAGTTCAACCACTTCCTCTTCCTGTGTTGGAGCCAGTAGATAACTGTCCATCCCTGTCCTCATTTCTCACTGCGATTACAGCACTGTAGGATCAGTCATGCTGCATTCATGTCAGATGGAAATAACATATTTAGTAAAAATACAGAAATTTCATGCATTTTGTCTGATTTGAAACAGTTAAAATACCATCATTTTTTTTTTTTTTTTTAAATTTAAATCTGATCCACGTGTTTCAGGCATACAGTGCATGCAAGCATTGAGTGAATCACTTTTGCAGTGTCAGCCACAAAGACGGTTATCAGCCAACAAATGCAGCAACATTTTAATTCTACATTTGTCCTTCATTTAACTTGAGTGGTATCTCCTTGATGGAAATGTTTTCATTCAGAAAATGACAAACAAGGCCTATGACTTAATACCAAAAGCTCGTTGTAGATGGCTTTATAGGAGTTGCCAGCTCCTAACCTTCAGAAAGCTCAGCAGAACAATATTCCTAGGCAACATTTACAACTTGACAAGTTGGTGTTAAATGCGTTGTCTAATTTAAAAGCATGCATGCAGCTGGTTCTTATTAGACATGAGTGCAGCATTATTTCTGGGGAAACCCACATTAAATAAAAACTATAAGAGACTGAAGCAGCCAGGCTGAGATGGAATCTAAATACAACCAAGTCACCTGGAGGTGTACAGTTCTTCACAAGGAGCAGACCAAGAACTTGTCCAGTGTCCAGTGCCCCCACCTCATTCCCCGCCTCCTCACCAAATATCAAATAAAACAAAAACTGAACAGAGACCAGCAGCAAGGAGCAATGTCATGTAGTCATAGCCGTAGACTAGGTCCCAGCAGTTAACTTGAGAAACTCTCTTTAGTGGAGAAGATAAAGGCAACACTACATCCAACCTCTCCACACCTGTATCAGCTCACCTCATCCACCCTTCACCCATGATCACCAAATAGTCTTTTGTACGGAAAAAAGAAAATATTGTTATGAAATGATGTATTATGTGATGATCATTACATGCTAAAATGTTTTTGTTATCTTTGTAGTTCAAAGCAAACTTTTTTTTTTTCTCTTTCGGGGAGGATGGGGCAGACTCGTACACTTTTTACTGCTGCATGTTAGGAGGGAAATATTGTATAAACTGACTTGGTGGGCTACATCTGTTTGCCCCGAGCCCTCAGAGACTGTGTTGTCATTCTGCATCTAATGGACAAGAATGAAGTTGAACAGAGTGAATGTAGGCTGTCCACCATGTTAGATATTACCGTCTTCGCTTATTAGTGCTTTCCATTCAGCTCTGAATATACCTTAACAGACTGCTCCATGATCAGGTCTTGCCACAGAAATATGAGTGCGCGATTATGTGGTACCTGTCATTTTGTTTTTAACCTTTTACTAATCTTTGCCATCTTTCTTATAATCCTTGGTCTTGTCAGCCTGTTCTTTGTCCTTTCTTAATTAATCCTGTGTCATTGTTTTATTTAAAGCTTTGTCTGTTTCTGAAGCTGATACATACTTTTCTTTTACTGTTTTCTACTTTTTATACCATTTCTCTGTTGCCAAAAGATCAGGCAAATAGACTAGCAAACATTGGTGTAGTGCACCCCCCCACCCCCCCAAAGAGGTTATTTCTGTTGAGATTAAGTCACTGTATTGTGTTGACACCTGACAATCATCACCCTCATTTATCATAAAGCTGACTGGTGTTCTGCGTAGTTTAGATGTTTTGGCAAATTGAACCCAGCCACACTGAATTTCATCCGTGTCCTCCCAAGTGAAGGGTTCTCATCAGTTTTCATGGTACAGCATTTCTGTCCAGCACAGTGTCACCCTTAGGTGGCACTACAACCACATTCAGAAAGATGGGGTCCTAATGGAACACATTCTGCCTGTCCTTAGGACATGAATGGAGATAAAATTAGATTTTTTTTAACAGAATGCACTTACGGCTATTACACTGAGGTTTCATTGATTTTATATATACACTCTACTTTTTAGTTTCAACTTGACCCATAATGCTCCCACACAGTTTCCATGACCTAATCAGCTCTGTCCTGCTTTACGTGTCATTTTCAAGTTCTCTGGCTGTATTCCAATCCCATGTTTAAAGATTTACTATTAGAAATATTTGGCTGACTTCTTGGAAAAATCTGGTCAAAGGAAGAAAAAAAATGTATTTGTGTTTATGGCCAGCTTTCAACAGTCTCTTTTTATCTGTGTAGACATCAAGTCCAGCTTCTTTGTCATTCAACACTGCACATGGCAAGTGCTTAGATTCATGATTCTTTACTTATGAAATTGTGTTGCCAATGAATCCACCAAGAAGTATTTTTTTAGTAGCCCTGCATGATGCCATTTACTTCCTTTCATAAAAAGGAAGGCATGGCAAAATGCTAGTGGAAATTGTGTTAATATCAAAATGTGCCATTTTATTATAACACTATATTCTTTCAAGACAATTGAAATTACTTTTTTATTTTCTGTAGCATGTAAGGTGTTAATATACTAGTAAATAAAGTCAAACCCATGAAAAACAATTAGTTCAATGCATTTGCTTTTTATTTCAGCTGTGCTGATGAGACAGAAAAGCTTCTTATTTAATTTCATAACCAATTACAAAGATAGTCAAGAATAGTGAAGTGTATCTGTTTCCAAAATACATCTACAAGAGCATGGTTCATTCACACAATGCATGGGAGTTGCCGTGCTATAGAAATGACTGCCATGCATACACTGACATATATTTAGTATTAGTGTATGAAGCCAGGTAACTGTTGTCTCACTGTACAGTAGGAATAGATCCAAACAGGTCATAACAGCTTGTGCTTCAGCCTAATACAGTGGGTGGTGGTGGGTAGTAATTATTGTAGCTAGTCAAAAATATAAATAAATAAAAAGCTTCTGTAAGTAATGATTTGGTTTGCACTGGTTTTGGTTGGTGCAATTGCATATTTTTTTCACAATTCTTGGTGAAGCACAAATATAACACTTGTAACTGGAGTACATGTAAATGTTATTTTTATACTTATGAGTTATATTCCAAATTGGGTTGTGCAGGGATCACTATGATTCCATCTAGTCCCCCCCCCCAAAAAAAAAATTAGTAAGAATATCATCATATTTTAAACTACAACCATGTATTTTTAATAATATGGATTAGATTTGTATAGCATTTTTCTATGAACATATGCTTAAAGCGTGTACAGTGGATCCATTATTCATTCACTCACACATTTACACTCTGGTGGTGGTAAACTACATATGTAGCCACAGTTGCCCTGGGGCAGACTGATAGAAGCGTGGCTGCCAATTCGCACCTATGGGCTCTCCGATCACCACCCAACATTCATACACCAGTGTGAGTAGCAGCACAAGAGGCAGGGAGGGTGAAATGTCTTGCCCAAGGGCACAACAGCACATGACTAGGACAGAAGAGGATTAAAAATGTCAACCCTTCAGTTATTGGACAACCCACTGTACCTCCTGAGCCATGGCTGCCCACATCCTTATCCTTTTTTTGTAAAAATAGATATAATAAATATATGTATGCAATACCCATTTTGACCGGGATATGCAAAGCTGAGTTGTAGAAGAAAATTGCTCTCTCTCACGCAATTAATGTCTCAAGTTAAATTACAAAAGTACAATAAAGATTTTCAGTTTGGATTCTTGTTGCAGGGGGGGGGGGCTGTAACACACCACACTTGGAGCAGAAACATGTTTACCAGTGTTTTAAATTGTATTTATTTTTGTTAGTTGGAAAGTGGGGATATTATCTTATTTTTCCAAGTGTGATTTTAATATGTTCTTTCTTCTTGCTCCACATTCCATAGTGGTCATTGTCTGAATCTCCTCTTCATTATGCTCCACAGACAGATGTGGACTGCAAGAAGGGCACTCCATAACATAAAAATTGTGCAGAATGAGGACTGTAATTGTCCTGTAAAACTAACGACACACTTCCAAAGATGCTGACTTGACAGCAGCATACAGTATGTCTTCAAAGTTCCCATTTATGCCTCCACATTGATGGTCACAGATCACAAATCAGTCGTGTGGGCACTGAAATAGCCTTAGACCATTGCAGACACTGCTTTTGGACTTTTTGACTTAATATTTCTGTAGTCGATGGTCAGTTCAATTATACACACCGATCATAATGCATATCTCAAGGCCTTAAAAAGACTATACAGAAAAGTCAGTGATTTACACTCCTGGCATCTATGTACTGATATTTCAGTGTCTTCCCGGATTCTTTTCACAATATTATATTCTATAAATGATGAGAGGTGAAAATTCTTTGCAATTAATGTCAAGATACTTTATATTGTCTCTGAACTTGAAAATTGATTAACCATGACCCATCAAGACTAAGGTGAATGTTTCTTTATTATCCAATCATATTGCTTCTCCCTTTATCAGGTAACCCTTCTAAGTGTCGAATCTTACACAATAGTGGTATTTGTGTATTCTACACATAATTTTGTATCTGCCCCTGGAGTGTGTTGCAGATTTCAAAGTCTAAATTAGTTTATATTTACAAAATATGTGATAAAATGATAAAAGGTGGTCAAATCACTTAAAATTTTTCTTCATCCAAGAATTAGCAATGTCAGATTATAGTTTTTTATTTCATCTTAGAAAATTGCGATAACTTGCTAGTGGAGGAAATCTTGGTTAAAAAGAAATTTGGTTTGGCCACGTCAAGGGCAGGAACAGCAGGCCCAAGTACACAATGAATCGCAGAGAAACCTAAATTCACAAACTGCATCTAGAGCTCAGAACCCTCAAAAAACTGCAAACGGTGCCCAGTCAAGAAGATAAACAACCACTTGCTGAGCTCCGCAATGTCTTGAGAAAGAAGCTCATGACGTTGCCCAAGGCAGAGTGGCACCAAAGGTGGGGGAATAAAAGAGAGAGGAAGTGCACTGCCTTCATCACCAACCCCTTCACCTTCAACAAAAGGCTACTGGCTGACAAGTCCAGCAGTATGCTCATGTGTTCAACTGAGGACGCAAACACCTTTCTCCATAACACCCTGAGTGATCCAGTGAGAGACCAGGAGCTCGGGCCACAGAGGGCCCTCATAAGCCCACAAACTCCAACAGTGGACTTTGCAATGAGAGAACCCAGCTGGTCAGAGGTTCAGGAGGTGGTGAAGGGGGCAGAACAGCTTCAGCCCCAGGCCCCAGTGGAGTTCCATACACTGTTTATAAGCACTGCCTACCACTCCATCACCTATGGAAGATCCTGAGGGTGATCTGGCGCAAAGGGAAAGTTACAGACCAATGGAGGTGCACAGAGGGTGGGTGGATCCCCAAGGAAGAGAACTCCAAGGACATCAATCAGTTCAGACCCATCTCACTGCTAAGTGCAGAAGGCAAGATTTTCTTAAGCATCTTGTCACAACAATTAACGGAGTTCCTTCTGAAGAACAGGTACATTGACATCTCTGTTCAGAAGGGTGGGATCCCTGGAGTTCCCGACTGTTTGGAACACACGGAGGTGGTATCACAACTCATCAGGGAGATGCGTAAAGGACAAGGAGACCTGACCATACTGTGGCTGGACCTTGCCAGTGCAGCTCCATACCTCACAAGCTGGTAGAGCTAGCCCTTCAACAATGTCATATTCCCAACAAAGTCACAAAACTTATCCTGGATTATGGCAACAACGTCAGGCCAAGAGTCACTGCTGGGTCAGGCCCATTGGACTGGCACAGGCTGGAGAAAGGCATAGTAACAGGCTGCACCATCTCAGTCATCCTTTTTGCCCTCACCATGAACATGATAGTCAAGTTAGCAGAGGTGAAGCGCAGGGGTCCCTTGATGAAAACAGGAGTACACCAGCCCCCAATAAGAGCCTTTATGGATGACTTGAGTGTCACCACCACATCTGTCCCAAGCAGTAGATGAATCCTCCAAGGCCTTGCGAAGCTCATCACCTGGGCAAGAATGAGTTTTAAGCCAGTAAAATCAAGGTCCCTTGTACTTAAGAGAGGAAAAGTTGTGGACAAATTCCACTTCTCACTGTTTGGAGCCACCATCCCATCCATCACAGAACAGCCAGTTAAGTTGCCTTGGCAAGTTCTTTGATTGCAGTCTCAAAGATTCTGCCTCATCCAGAATACCAGCAAGGAGCTTGAAGACTGGCTGAGCCGGGTGGACAAATCAGGCCTACCAGGGAGGTTCAAAGCCTGGATTTACCAACACTCCATCTTGCCCTGGATCCTGTGGCCTCTGCTGGCGTATGCAGTAAGTACCCATCACAACTGTTGAGGGCATAGAGAGAAGGATCAGCAGCTACCTGCAAAGATGGCTTGGTCTCCCACTGAATCTGAGCAGCTCCACCCTGTATGGCACCAGCAACCAGAGATGTATAAAGTACTGCAGTAGAGGAGTGCAGTACAAGTACAAGTACTATATCAAAAAACTGACTTGAGTAAAAGTTGAAGTGTTCTTTAAACA
>JAQQZY010000006.1:7209012-7229139 GCA_030068375.1 Ostorhinchus rueppellii
TTCACTGTACTCAAATGGCCTCCACAGTCACCAGATCTCAATCCAATAGAGCACCTTTGGGATGTGGTGGAACAGGATATTCACATCATGGATGTGCAGCCAACAAATCTGCAGCAACTGCGTGATACTATCATGTCAATATGGACCAAACTCTCTGAGGAATGTTTCCAGTACCTTGTTGAATCTATGGGACGAAAGATTAAGGCAGTTCTGAAGGCAAAAGAGGGTCCAACCCGGTACTAGCAAGGTGTACCTAATAAAGTGGCCTGCCTGTGTGTGTGTGTGTGTGTGTGTGTGTGTGTGTGTGTATATATATATATATATATATATATATATATACACACACATATGTGTGTGTACATAGAATATACAGATCTTAAATATGTTGTTTTTACCCCTGCATTCAGATTTAAAGGCTTACTTGCATAAAAATACAAACCTATTGGTATGGAAATATACTAAAAACAAATGTAGAGTTAAGGCAGAAGTATGGTTGATAACTGCAGATACTATAATAGATGTTTTATTGTCTTTAATGTTGCAGCTGGTAAATGAAGGTTTCAAAGTAATTACGGTTTTCGGTTGTTTAATCTATGATAACATCATAATTTATTTGTTGATTTGTAGTTTATAGTAATTCTTTGCAGGCCAAAATGTTACCTGTAAAACTGTTGCAGTGAAAGTAGTGGAGTAACTAAGTATAGCTTAAAGGTACAAAAAATTTAGGAATATAACTGCCACAAAAGACTAAAGTACTTAAATTGAGTTCCACCAGGATAATAAATGGACTTAGAAGCCTAGACGCGTTAGTCACTGATTCAGTTCAGATCAAAAGACACGGTTGTGGGTCTTTGGATAAAATTTGAGTACACTAACTGACTGGACGTCGTATGAGATCTGGTGATTCATTTGCGTCTGTCCAGGACCCGGATGAAGGTGGTCGCCATCTTTACTCCATCCCAGTGCAGCGCTGCCGGTGGGGCGGAACACCACACCACTCATCGACCCAGTTGGTTTCTAGGAACCGCCGATAGACCTGGCACACTACCGTGTTTCATTACATTTTCTCACTTTAAATAGTCCGCTACCTTACCTGCATCTTCATACAAAATGGGAGAACGAGAAGATCTAGTTTACCAGGCAAAACTTGCCGAGCAGGCAGAGCGATATGACGGTAAGCCATACTTTGAGGGCTGGCTCAGAGTGGGACATGTTCGGGGCTGGGATTTTTTCCCCTCTGTGAGCTAGCTAATGTAACTGGGCAGTACTCAATGTTAGCTACGGCTAACTGGGGGGGCTAACACGGCTACGACCACCTTGTTTCAACCAACTGTTCGTTGACATGGCGAATCATTACTAGTTGGGGGAAACTCCCATCTTACTTGAACAGTACTCACTGTTTGGAACCTTTTGTGCTGTAGGAAAATAATTAGTTTGGGACGGCCAACAGTGGCTACTGTTAGCGAAGGTGCTACAACAAAATGGCGGATTATTGGAGCGTGAGCTGTCAGGAGTTGCCTCCCCTGCACCATGCCAGATCTTTTGCTAGCTAACACTTGAGGTACTCTTTCTGTTGGCAATTATAAACAAACCCTGGGGCCATATTATGTATTTGCAGCCACAACCATGAGTAATTGAATAACATATTTACTTTTAACATTAGCAAGACCTTAGCTACTTGGGGTGTAGTGTGTTAGTGGGAGGGCAGCTGTTCGCTTGGTGGGGTGTTCCCCTGCCGGATCGATTGGCCTCTTCCTCTCCTCTCTCTTTGGTACACTCTTGTCACACTGTCATACCATTACAGGCCTTGTAGAGGCTGTTTTTAGACGGCTGCCTTCGCCACCGGTCATACGTTGCCCAGTAACGTTATGTGAATGTGGCATGACTCATTCACGGGATTTGGACCAAGTGTATTTACAGAGTGATTTATGGTTTAGTGGCTGAATGGTAACCTGGCTGGAATGCTGTCCAATTCACACCATTATTCGGAATTGGGTTATTAAGTGGTAGCAATAGCATGCAGTTGAGAATTAATGTAAAGTCAGAGTTCCTTAATTACAGCAGCCATTGCATTACGTCTCTCACTACAGCTTGGAGTAATGTTTCACCAATTAACTTATCAAGGGAGTACCATCTTTTTTTGTGTAACTTAACTAAGTGTTATTGACCACAACGTGTGCTTACTTTTCAAGTAAAACAGAGTTTTTAAACCAACTTTCTCAGTTTGGTACATTTAAACATATTTTAAACTGATATCCATCAGGTCTGGACTGCATACTGAGTTTTTAATGTATGTTTTTTTATTTTCAAATAAAATATTGGCTAGGAGGGTACTATGGGCTCATTTCTAATATATTTTTCAGCTGAATGTTGTCTTTTGAATTATGTTTTTAACTATTTTAAAGAAAAATGTTTGCAACATCTAAATTGTGTTTTTGACTTACAGCTCAACGTTTAGCCTGCATTTGTAGAAAGTAAATATGTGTATCTCCATTCAGCATAAAAATTCAGAGGTATTTGTTTTACCCACATTGCCTTGCTCTGACAAGTGCATAATGCATTGGTGAAGTAAGCAATTGGCTAGTGTTTGTTTAACAGGCTACCTTTGAAAGAAACCTCATTGTGTAAAAATAAATATTATCATGTCCTAAATAGCCTCATCTATTTTGTGAATCTATAGCTTGTAGTTACTCTGAATATCAGTTTAAAGCTTCCATATCACACAGAAATTGCAGTGAGGTTAGTTTAAGGAAGTTGAGAATCAAATTTTTCACAGCTCTTAGACATGAACTGTGATTTGGTGAGCCAGCAAGATGAGAAGATTTGCACCTAATTGTATGGTGAATGCTTAAGATACAAGTCTTGTTGCCTTACTGCAGGCATGATCTAAATAAACCATGGCTGAGGAGGGTTTCTTTTATCCCCTTAACAGAGATGGTGGTGTCTATGAAGAACGTGGCAGGCATGAACGTGGAGCTCACAGTGGAGGAGAGGAACCTACTATCAGTGGCATACAAGAATGTGATTGGAGCCCGAAGAGCTTCCTGGAGGATAATCAGCAGTATTGAACAGAGGGAAGAGAGCAAGGGTGGAGAAGAAAAACTGAAGATGATCCGGGAATATAGGCAAACGGTAAAGCTGTTCAAAAATGACCTGAAATCCACAAAGTGTTTTAGGTGTACATATACTGATTTTCCATATTTCAAGGTAACAAATATGTTTGTGTTGTCAGACCATCTCAGAATTGCTGTGCACTTATATTAATAATACACACTTGGAGCAGCTACTGGACAGACTGCATCTGAGTCATAGCTGGCGAGTTCTGTACACTCTCTTGCTTTTATGAAGGGAAATAAGAGCTGGCTATTATTCTGGGAGAGGCCAGAGTGTGTCAGAGATGGGAGAGGCAGTTGGACTGCAGTCAATGACCTAATAGGATTCAGAGATGGGTAATCCTGCTGTTGAATGTTAATTTCTTTAGCTATTGTTGGAGTCCTTTGGGAAGACACAATTTTTCTATCACCATCACATCTGGTAAGCACTTTATTAAAAAATCAAATGATGAAGCTAGAAGACTACAAGATTGTTGGTGTCTTTTTGCTTAAAGGGGCAGATGTACAGTTGAAGTCAGAGGGTTATGTTCACTCAGAATTTAACAAAATTGAAAGTTGTGATTAATAGATGGATTTCTTTTCTTTCAACTTTATTCGTTGTTTCACATTCTCTGAGGATGAAAATCTACTTTCACTAAGTTCACAGTATGAATAAAACTGGAACTAGTGGAAGTTGATGTCACTTTACAAACTTCAGGCTAGCTGATTTTTATTTTTGGGAGTCATTTGGGGCATAATTGTATTGTATGGCCTCCCTTTAGACCTGATGTCCTTTTGCTTGTCATGTGAGATTTCCAGTAAATCCACTAACATCTTTAAAAAAAATTATCTCTATTTGAATGTACTATCTTCATTTGTACGGGGGGGGGGGTGGGGGGGGTTGATCGGTTTCAGTTATACCGTTTGCAGTGCAGTCCACAGAAGTGAAACTTAAACTCATTTAACTTTTTCTTCGCAAGCTTTCATTTGAGCACGCAGAACATTTTTCCAGGCCTATTATACGCATGTATAGTAAGTCTAATGCAATGGTGATATTTTTTTTGTATGAAATGTATGGTGTGGTGGCAAGGATTTTGCTGTGGCACTTTGCCACTGCAAAACCTTACCAGCAGAAACGGTGATGTATGTAATAAATTTTACACAAAGAAATTCTAATGTAAATTATAGGGTAGTAACTTTCTACAGAATCTTACACTGTATTTGACAGAGGGGTATTAAAAGTGTGTACCATGTTATGTTTGGATTGGCCATGGTGGATTATGGTATTCAGTATTTGACATTTATTATCTGTATTTTTTTCCTGATGTGATTAATTTGATAATACAATGTGCTGGTCACATCAGTTTTTGAGTCGTTACATGTCTCAAGTGATAGCCAATCACCACTGAAAGGAGAAAAGAACATTCCTGAATCAGGTTTACATTCTATGCAATTATATCTATTATATGACCGTTCTCTATGACTGTATTATTTTATAATCATGCCAGGTTGATTTCAAGATTTGACTGTCAGCTTAAAACCACTTTTCCTTTGCTTTTAAGTTGTTCAAGCAGCTCTATGTAATGTGAACATGCAACATGTATAACAGTTCCAGATGTTGGTTGTTGGTCTGTTGATATTAAATGTCTGAATTTTTTTTTCTAAGTAAAACTAAAAAACACTTAAGTTTGATTTATTAAAAGGTGTATGTAAACTGCTGACATCAGCTGTCATGTAAATGTGGAAGCAGGTTGGTGATGAGTACACAGGTCTGTTTATATTAATATATTAAAGGGTGTCAGTGTACATGGTATACAGTGCATTTATGCATTCAATCTGTGGTGACCCTCATTGAATAACAGATGAGGTACTTTCATGGTTACATGAAAGGGGAATTTTTAATTTTAACTTTTCTTCAAATTGTTGGACTAATTACCTTTATGTTTTAAATCAGGTTGAGACGGAGCTGAAGACGATCTGTGGTGACATTCTGGACGCACTGGAAAAGAACCTACTCCCTTCTGCTGTTATGGGAGAGTCTAAGGTCTTCTATAACAAAATGTAAGGTCCGGGTATTGACTTAATGCCCCCTTTCTAGTCTTGACTCATGGCTCATCTATTTGGTTTTGCCTAAATTAATATGCTTTTATGAGGAGA
This sequence comes from Ostorhinchus rueppellii, assembly GCA_030068375.1. Lineage (NCBI taxonomy): Eukaryota > Metazoa > Chordata > Actinopteri > Kurtiformes > Apogonidae > Ostorhinchus > Ostorhinchus rueppellii. Next base: position 7,214,262 of record JAQQZY010000006.1, read on the forward strand.
AAACCTCAATGTTGTGAAAGTAGATTTTTTTTTTTTTTTTCACACACTGTGTTTTCTTTATTACAGGAAAGGTGACTACCACAGGTACCTGGCAGAGTTTGCCACTGGAAACAACAGGAAGGAAGCAGCAGAGAACAGTCTGGTGGCCTATAAAACCGCAACCGATCTAGCCATGTCGGAGCTGCCACCCACACACCCCATTCGCCTTGGCCTTGCCCTCAACTTCTCTGTCTTCTACTATGAGATTCTCAACTCTCCTGACCGTGCTTGCAGGTTAGATAACACAGAAAAAAGATTGTGTAGGCCTTTTATGAAGTAAGTTTTGTCACCTTCAAGTATGACAGACAGAAATCCTCAGACAAGTTGATTCAAAGTGTACAATAACAATTAGGTCATTTTGTTTTCATTCTGCCTTCACTAATCTCCCCTCGTTGTCATGTATAAGGAGACGTACAGGTATTTTTCTTCACAATGGATATTGTCATGACTAATGGAGCTGAAACTTAAGACTTAGTTCATGCTCCCTCTTCTTATTTTTGTGTTCCTTTTGTACAACTTATGTCGACGTTGTATTGAACATCTACATCAGAATTGCATTCACAGAAGAAAGATGGGATAAATATTCGTATTTCATGTTGGTGTGGCATTTAATCATATTTTGTCTCAATTTTATGGTGATTTAGGTTTTTTTTTTTTTTTTTTTTTTTTCTTTCACACTAAAGCAAACAACTAGGTAGCAGTGAAAAAAGTCCTACCAAGGTAGAGAACATGTATCATACAGATAAATGAGGCAATTGGCCTCATTTTAATGGATATCAATTTAATAGAGTTGTTGGAACATATGTGCTCAGGTTGGCGAAGGCTGCTTTTGATGACGCTATTGCAGAACTGGACACACTGAGTGAAGAAAGCTACAAGGACTCCACACTTATCATGCAGTTGTTACGCGACAACCTGACACTATGGACTTCAGATATGCAGGGAGAGGGTAAGAAACTAATACCCAGTATCTGTTCATAATGTGAATATTACTGTAAGATGTTATATTCACTAATTCTCACCTACAAAATCATTACATCTCTAATGGCATCTACATCTGTATTTGAAGGACCTCTCTTTTTTCAGGACCAGATTCTTTGACACTGAACTAACTCACATCTCACTCAATTTTCCTTTTACTTTATTTCATGTAAATACTGTGAGCAGCCTGATGAATGTTCTGCCACTGCAGATAGCTACAGTGATTTATAGTGCTTTAATTACAAAAAGTAAGCTGTACAGCACTGGTGATTTCTGTAGATGCAGCATGAGATTTATTAAACTTCTTTTTTAAGATTCAGAATCACTTGATTAGATCTTCATCAGGAAAGGAACAGCATCAGCTACCTTAACCAGAATGTCAAAATCTTTTCATGCATATCAGTTTAAGTCTCTAGTGATTAAAAATGCTAGTTAGCTGTGTGAAAGATTTTTCGATGAGTTAATACTGATTGGTCAGTGACAGAATTCTGTGGTGTGTTATTTCAGCAAAATAGGCATTGGCTATGAATAACAAACTGCTTCTTTCTGTGTGATTTATATTATTTTATTAAAAATTTTTGGGTACATAATTGGACTCTTCTGCAAATGCCATTTTAATATGCAGGTTACACAAGTCTGTCATTATGGAATAATAAGTCAGCCTGAGAGGATGTATTTTCCTATAGCAACTAATTCACTGTATGTAAATATCAAAGTTGTTCAATACTGAGATAAATTTGCATGCACCGAAATATAAAAAAAAAACAACAAAAAAAACCCCAAAAGTGTCTTCCTTTCCTTTTAATGTCAAATGTCGCATCATTTTTAACATGCAGGTTAAATATAGGGAATTGTGGGTTTTGGAACACCAACTCGCATGACTAAACATCATGAAGTTTCTGCACACATGCTGCTCACAGTGTGCATGCACAGGTAGTTGGTTTGCTGCAGATTTCCTGTCTGTAACTGGGCTAAAATGTGTCGTCTGTACAGCTAACAGAGTGATAGCTCCATAACAAAGATCACCTGCTTTTCCACCTTACTGTGTTTCATGTTGGGGCTGAATGATAATGATGAAAATATCTTTGTAGTCCCCCCCCAAATCAGTGTTAAAAATTGCAACTAAATTATGACCAGCTGGTATGCATTGGACTCCAGAAGCAGATCATCACATAGAGCAGTGCATTTGGTTTACTTTATGTAAATGATTTCAGCACAGATTAATTTAGTTTTGTAGTTTAGCCAAGTCACTGAATTAACAATAATTAGCCACAGCTGTATAACTCTGTCAGCAACTGTATTCAGTGGTAAACTGGCCATGGCTGCATCAGCACCACAGTAGACACCCTTTAAACAGTCATTATGACATTTAAATAGTCTTTCAGCCCCATTTAATTTCATTTTTTTCCTCCCTCTGACAGTTCTAGCAGTTTGCCTTTAGAACCAGCTGTGTTGCAGTGTCCACCACCATTTTTGACCTCTCAGTGACTCATCATCTCTGTTGTCTTTTTCTCATTCCTTCTGCTGTAGAGTCCTAAAGGAAACAAACCTGACTGTTCATTTCCCATGTTAACTATACTTTGTAAGTGTTGCTCACCAAGCCTTACTGTGTGTGTGGCTGCACTCTTCTGCCCTCGACACTAACTCACCTGTGGTTTAATAATTGAATCCATTCCACCACTGTTCATATGTTTGGCTCTTATATTAACTTTTAGAAACTGGAATCTTGGATCTTCACCACAGCCACTTAGGGTAGAACTTGTAGTGGTTGCTTAGAGCTTGCACACTCGACACAGCATTCAGTGAACCATGGTAACACCTCTTCCACCAAGGCAGTCTGACACCTCATCTCAGACTGTTTCTTTCTGTTTGTGCATACAAGAACCACTTACTTCAGGGGCTTGGTCTGGGATTACAATCGTCAACAAGACCAACAAAAGCTTTGATCACTATTTAATAAAGACTGAAGAATGCAGGTTGTTGTAGTCTTTCCTCCAAAATAAAAGGAAAATTAAGTGTTTTAGGGTTGATGTGAAGTAGCACTGGTGTGTGGAAATGACCTACTGAATTGTAATAAAACATGGCATTAATAATTAGCTAGCTAGTTGATCAGTTCCATCATTACCTAATGAAGCGCTGGGATAGTGTATTTATCTTTCATCTATGCCAGAAGGTGAAGAAGGCACATCCTCTGAAAGTCTGCTGGTAAAAAAAAAAAAAAAAAAATGGAGGAAAAAGCCTGGAAGTTGTTGCATAATGGGATGCACAACCAACACAGAGAATAACACAGCTTTTATAGAGTTTTCTTCACAGTTTTTTATCCAACAAAATGTGAAGGAGAGCATTTGAGGAGACAAGTGGATGTTTCCGATAAGATTTTGGATATCAGCAGGAACAATGGGGAAATTGTGCAGTCCTCACCCTCCAACAAGCGTTTTGTACTTCTAAGTTAAGTACAGGTTAAGCTGAAGTGTTTTGATAGAAAGAATCATCAATTAACACAGTAACATTATGCATGAAAGTAGTGTCGCTAACTACTGTAGCTGACATCGGGTTTGTAATGGCTAACTCGTCCTATCACAGTCCAGTGCCCTTGGTGTGTGACGGACTGTGCTGTCACCATAGTTACTAATTTTCCATGTCAACGGATGTTTGTAATATTAACATGGGGGCTCTGCTTACGCGAGTAGTGTTCACTAACCAACATCTTAAATGAAGTGTTGATGTATGAAACTTTATAACACTGCCTATGAATTCCTACCTTTGGTTCAGAAATATACAGTGACATAATGACCTGGTTCTCCAGACCCTGGAAAAACAGATTAGTTTGTACAATGTTTGCAAGTTGAACCAATTCTAAACATTAGTAAGACCAGTCCAGAAGTAGCATAGTGTTTTCATTGGTGGAAAAGGATGAAGCAGAAGCATGAAGTTAGGACCCCAACTGAAAAGTGGACTCTGATTTTTTTTTTTTTTTTTTTTTTTTAAAATACCCATGTATCAACGCATTGAGGGCCGGCTATAATAAAGGTTTGCATGTATAAAAATGTGCAAACTCATTGTACACACAAAATTTACAAACTGATTTACCAACAGTGCGCACTAAGGGTTGCGTCTTTCAAAGATGCAAAATAGTGCATCTGCATCCAGTTAGTATGTTTGCTGCAATGAATATATAATATGGGGCGTTTACATGCAATTGTGCATGTGCTGGGAGGAGAAAATGTGACTATATTAATTGAGCACACGCAGATTGATATATCAAACCCAAAAGCAATTTTGCTCATAAAACTTCTATATTTAACACATCTGAAAGAGAGGTGCAAACGGTTTGTATGCGTGATTGCGCAAACATGGATGTGGTTATTGTAACAAGAAGGAGACATCGAAACGAGATGCAGAGATTGCATTTTTCATCCTTGTGTGAAGATTTTTGGAATGATGGAAGAAAAAACAATTGAGATTTCGCCCGCAAACTGTGGTTAAACCCCACACACAAAATTCTTGATTCCGCTTGCAAATTGGGACCTTTATGGATCTGGCCCTGAGTGGACATTTAAATGTTTCTGCATGTTTTGTGCACAAACCTGAGTGGACAGTAATTCAAACTCACTGAATCAGTGCTTTATTTCTCTTTGACCTTCATTTCTATGTGATGTTCTCACGCTGTCTGCTCTCAAATCACTGTGATGTGTTTAATTCCACATCTGACTGACACAGACTAATGGACATGTTAAAGTCAGATTCTTCTGATGTGGAAAGTTCAGATGTGAAGATCATTGTCTTTGTTTTTAGATCCAGGTTTTCTTTATTAATCGCAGTATATTTGGTCATCCTGGGGCACATAAAGTGTATAAAATCCCAAAGATAAAAAGTAAAAATTCACAGCTATCCAAGCTTTTACCTATTGAAAATATAAATTTATAAAAAGATAGACTATTTTCCACTAGTTTCCAATAGGTATAGATAAATGTGACTCAATGTTATCAACAGTTTAATTTGTAACAAATGTTTTTCATATTTCTCAGGCCCAACAGTTGATTATGAAGTTGTGTAAACTGAGTATCAGGCCTACTTTTCTCTCACTCACACTCAGCTCTTGGCACGAGACAGGAATTTTCATTTTCAAGTACAACTCTGACATTATCTTTTCTCCCTTATTATTCAGGTGAAGAACAGAACAAAGAGGCACTGCAAGACGTTGAGGATGAGGCCCAGTAAGACTATGCCACCAACAGCCAACAACTTGAGATCCCTCCCTTACCTCCTCACACTCCTCACCCCCTCCTCATCTTCCCATCTCCTCTTCCCTCTGTGTGACTTACCATCCTCTTCCTCCTCCTCTCCCTCCTACTTTTCCTTTCTTCCACCTCTGCAGCTCCAAGACCCAGCAGGGCCCTGGAGTTAACAAGTTTATTTTTCTCTTCTTTTTTATTTTTATATTAGCCCTTACATTATGTCAAATAAATACCACTTAATTGAGACAGTAAATACAATGTTAGAAAGACAAAGATAAAGAAAGAGTCCCTGGATTGTTCTTGTTTTTTTTTTTTGTTTTTTTTTTTTTGTCCTGGTACAAGTGGTTCTGAAATGTTATCTTTGTTTTCATTATTGTATTTTTGTTTTTTGTTTGCTTTTCCTCAATATTTTTATCAGTTGCTGGATGTATTGAGAATTTATTTCTTAATGTAATTACAGAAATTAACTTTTATTACTGATAATGTTGACTATTAGTTATGGGAGCTGTTTTATCTGTTTTTAGTGAAATGTCATGCAAATCATGTTACCTTTTTATGGGCAATTTGGAACACTTAAAGTGCCCTTCTTGTTAACATAGTTTTTCAGAGGAAGTTGGCAAAATTCGCGATATCCATGTGGGGCAAAGAAGTGCTTAACTTTTACACCATAGTGATTCTGTTGTTTTTGTAGTTGTCTCTGGACTGTACTTTGTGCTGAAATACTGTAACTGTGCAGACATGCTGAATCTTTGAAGGTTGACTTTCGCTTGTTGGTGGTTTTTAATTTAAAAAAAAAAAAAAATCAAAACATTGGAGTTGTGTCACTTGTGTAAAAGACAAGTCTGAATCTGGCCTTGCTCCTTGACTGAAATCCTAAAATCATGATTGTCGGTGCTTGCTTGAGTTGACAATTCTTTTCTGTTCCTCCTCTCCCAAGCTTCTTACTAAAGCTCCTCTACATTCAGAGGTTGTCTTTCTTTGCTCTTTTCTTTGTTTCTCTTTTGTTTTGCTTCATTATGTGTAACTTGGAGCTGATTTGTACTACTGGATATCTGACTGGAGCCACAGACAGGGAATCTGTATTATTCTTACTGAAACACAGCATGGAATTAACATTAAACAATCTAAATTAAACATCACACACTGACTTCTCTTTATTCTCTTTGTGTTTTTTTTTAAGTCCATCATTTACGGAAAACCAAAATGAACTTTTTACATACAAAAAGGTGAGTCAAATAAAAATATATTCAAGTTCTGTGCCATTAGAAGATTTTTTTTAAAAATGATGAATTCAAGCCAGTACCTGTTATCAAAATTAGCAATTGCATTACAGATATTTGGTATAGGTATACACAGATTGTGTTCCTTCAGGATTTCTGTCAGTCCTAGCTCCAAACTTGTGTTGCCATACATGCACAAAAGTTGCTGCTGGAATCTGCTCTGCGCATTCACTTCTCAGTCAAGCTCACCATTATATGGCTGAAGTCATACTGGGATGGTGCAAGTGTTCAGATCATTTACCAAGTAAACATACAAAGCACTATTCTGAAAATACTCCAGTACAAGTTCTGCTTTATCAACAGAACATGCATAAAATATGAAACAAAAGCACCCATTGTGCGTCAAAATAGTACTTGTTAGTGTTTTACCACTATATCTGACATTTTTGGATTGATTTTACTGCGTGTGTATATTTTTATCATGATGGCTATCAAGTCACATTTTGTCTTAGGCTAGACTTTTCATGAGCTCAGATAAAATTGGCCTGTTCAGATTTGTGACATATTTTTCAATGAATCCCTAGAGGGTTTTTTTAAAGAATTTTTTTAAGAAGGAGGATGATAAATTGCATTGTGACATAACTTATGTAGTGGAGTAGAAGCAATGTTGGACCTCAAATTTGTACTTGAGCGACATCCCACCCCTGGTAAAGCCTCTTCCCATTCTACTGTTACATGAGCTTTAATAACACCCTGAGCTCTGCACCTAAATATAGATTCACAGGTGAAAGTGGAGGATCCTGTCACACAGACGGCAACCCACAGACTGTACAGCAACCACTTGGCGTCATGTGATACTTCAGATTTAACACTTCTGTCAGGTAAAACCTTTCCACTCAACACCTTGGTGCATGACAAGACTCTCACTCTTTACTAAGTCACCATTTAGTCTCCGTAACCAATTCTGTTTGATAGTAAATGCAAACATGAGAGACATTTGAGACAATGATACAGCAGCTATATTCATATAACATACTGCTGAGAAAGGACATTCTCAGCTCCATTCTTTGAGTGGAAGCTCCTCTAGCGCCCTCTACAGGTCACATGACACAACGAGCATTAAATCAGTTGCTATTGGTATTGAGACGCTCATGATGAGAAGCGCACTGTGCTATTATTAACCCACCTCCCTAAGGGGGACAAGGGGTACTGTTCTTGGTTCAGTTTGTTTGTTTCTTTTTTTTGTTAACACTCTAGTGGCAAAACTATTGGTGAATTCATACCAAATTGTGTTCATATATTTCCAGTGACCCAGAATAGATTTGATTATATTTTGGGAACAGTAAGTCCAAGCTCAAAAATTTTTAATACAGTTTTAAAATCTTTTTTCTTCTCCCATTTGCTTATAATGGGTGACATTTCAAAAGAATATAATAAGATCAATTTTGTTCCAATTTACTCAAAACTTGGCACAGCTTTTTATTAATTTTTTAAAATCTTTGTTTTCCCCATTTGCTTATAATGGGCAAAAATTCACAAGTTTGTAGCAGCAAAACTATTGGTTGAATTCATACCAAATTGGGTTCATAAATTTTCAGTGACTTAGAATAGACTTGGTTACATTTCAGGGAAAGTAGGTCAAAGTTCAAATTTTAAATACTTTTTTAAAATCTTTTTTTTCCTCCCATTTAATTATAATGGGTGAAATTTCAAATGTCTATAAAACATCAATTTTATTCCAATTTACTTCAAACTTGGCACATATATAGAGGCAAATGATGTGGTGACATCAGCATATGCATAAACATGATGACATCTGCTGGACTGATACCAAAATAAGCAACAATATGTGCAAGGGGCAGGTTTTGTTGCACCTGCCACCACTTGTTCAGTGGGTTTAATCTCATGGGATTTTTTTTCTGGTTAAATAAATGTTAAATATTTTTTTTAGTTGTTTTTTTTTTAGTTAAATTCTCCTGTCTTTCACTGACAAAATCACACCAGTCTCTAAATGAGGTGACTTACACTTTAGCGCTGACACAGTGATACACTTAGTGTATGATGTTTTAAACTTGTGGCAATTATGTTGAACAACTGTCTTTACAAATATGTCACATATGATATGGTATAAATATTCTGACACATGGCTTCTCCGAAATTTGGGGTCAACCAATAATGTAATAATAATTATAACAAGAACCAACCTTGAGATAATTCTCGCCATGACATGAAAATATCTAACATTATTTTACTAATTGTTTACCTTTTTGCATAGAGATTTGCTGTGAAATTGCATGTCGATACTGACATTTGAAATAACAGTTTGTACAACAGCTTCTGTTCTGTTTATTATGCTATCTTTGAAATTAATTAGTATTAATTAATATTATAATAGAACTTAAAATTATTATGAAAATAGAAAAAACAAAGTACAGAAAGATGAACAGAACCATTCAAGAGTGAAACATGAAATTCGTTCATTCATTTTCTGAATCTGCTTTATCCTCTCTAGGGTCGCTTGGAGCATATCCCAGGCAAAGGCAGGGTACACCCTGACCATGTCTCCAGTTCATTGCAGGGCTGACATGTAGAGACAAACAGTCATTCTCACATTCACACCTATGGGCAATTTAGATTAACCAATTAACCTATCAGTGCATGTCTTTGGATGGTGGGAAGAAGTCGGAGTACCCAGAGAGAACCCACGCAGACACAGGGAGAAAGGCCCCACCATGGACTGGTGTTGGAATTGAACCCAGAACTGAAGCATGAAATATAAAAGAGAATTTGCTTTTTATATTACTTATTCAGTATATACATAGAGATTATTCACATATTTGCAATATAGTTGCACATTTATTATCAAAGTCAAGATCTTACAAAATCATGAAACAGCCTGCAACAAACTGCATTTGCACGTCCCTGGTTCCATCTTCCAGGTCTGCAGCAATATTGTCTCCTTGACTGAGGATGTCCATTAGATAAAACTGGGTCATCTTTTTCCATTTAACATTGCACTTTATCCTAGTGCCTAATGCAGTGAGAATGGGATTTTTTTGAACTTGTCTTAGAGACTTTCTCAACCCGTAAAATAACTCTTTATCCTTCAGTTTATCACAAAATCAAAACATCTGGAGATACATGGATTTCACTGGACAGGAAGGGGCTGGGAAACTAATCTGAGAAGCAACTAAAGTTGCAATACATGTAATGGAGTAAAAAGTACAATATGTGTCTCTGAGATGTAGTGGAGTAGAAGTATAGACATGCATAAAGTGGAATGACTTCCAATGTGTACTTCAGTGCAGCACTAGAGTAAAAGTACATCCAGCACTGCAGTCGGAGGAGTGTTAATATTCAGGTTACTGTTGCACCTTACAGTTTCTCCAGTGCTGAGCAGCCAGTCTGTTGAAACATGAAACCTCAAGAGGGCAGCAAGTTCCACCTAGTGTAACAATACATCACTCACCCTCACATCATTTCCATATTTCCACAGGAGAGGGTGGTGAACATAACTACATGTAAGTCTAACTTTCCCTACATTTTATACGCAGACCATGTTCTCCAGTGGGCGTGGGCTGTGTGCTTGGAGAGTCAGTGGGCTCCTCTTTTACATCTGCAGCCTAATCGGCGTCCTCACGCTTCCTCTGCCTTCCTGTGGAAACTGGAAACTGGAACCTGCCACAGTGTTCTGTTGTCAGAGCAAGATTACTGTTCGTAGAGAAGGACCCAGGGAACAAACGTCAATGAAACATTATGAACTTCCTCTTTTGCTGCAGAGACAGCAGTTATAAATAGACAGGGCTATTTTCAGGCAACACTTGTGAGATTTACTCAGCCCTGGTCCAGTCTGGACTGAGCCTGCATGTGGGATCTGGTTACAGGGACACGAATATACAGCAGGATGAACCTCTAAACTACAGCTCACTCTTAGCCCCCCCCCTTTACCCAATTGCCCTCTGTTTGTCAAATAGCTCCGTCTCCTGTCCATCAGATAGGACTGGGTTAGACCAGAACATGATCTTTAATCTCTGTTTTTCATTCGTCAATATGATACAATGAGACATAAAAAGTAGTACGCACTTTATTAATTCCCTCAAGGAACAATAAAATATAAACATAAATCTAGTTATATATTACCTCTACCAAGGAGATTATGTTTTTGCCAGGGTTTGTGGATTTGTTTGTTTATTAGATTGTTAGCAACATAACTCAAAAAGTTATGGATGGATTTTGATGAAATTTTCAGGATATGTCTGCTCTGGGTCAGGGAAGAGATGATTACATTTTGGAAGTGATCTAGATCACCATCTGGATCCAGGAATTTTTTTTATCATTTTGAGATTGGGCATAGTTGCGCAGAGGTGCATATGAGCTCATTCAGCGCCATCTAGTGGGGGAAAGTACAAACACTACCTTAAAAAAAGTACAAACACTGCCTTGGCGGTGGTCTGCGCTTTCCGACTGCTTTTATAGTTTGGGTTCTGTGCTCTGTCATTTTGCTTTTTACCCTTTTATTTTACTCTGTGTTTAGTTACTAATTGGTATTTGTCACATCTACTTATAGTAACCCTAATTTTTCTTGCAATAAAAAAACCAAGATATTTAGATATTAATAAAATATAGAAGATCTTGGCTAAATGCTGAAAGAAGGTGAAAGCTCCAAACTGTAAGTAGAAATGAACAGTGTTATTTCATCCAGTTATTGTATTAAATAGGAATTATTATGATTTAGAGTTGCTCAGTACTTTTCAGCAGTGTGTATTGTCTGAATCAGATTATTTCCAGGTCAGCCTTGAAAATCTCACGCATCTGTCATCTGTGTTTCCATCTGCCACCATCATCCCACAATGACTCACCTTCTTTTCACAAAACAATAACAAGTAAATGGAGGATGAAAGTGCATCTGAGTGCCATCTGACCTGCCACCCACTTCAGCCACCCTCCATGGCATATGAAATGAAAGGAAGTGAAGATTCCACATTTAATGCCAGAAAAATAGGAAAATGGCTACTTTTACAAGTGCTTTGTATTTGGGTGTCAAAGTCACTGTGCAGGAACTTTCCAAAGAACAGTACGTTTCTTATCCAAGTATGATGATGATGATGATGATAATTTACTGTTAGATCAAGTCTGAATTTCTTGTGCATCACAGCATCTCTATTTGCAGCATCAGAGATAAACTAAGATACGTTGAAATGATACATATATCAGAAAGAAATATTTTATAATTATTTTTTCTTCATTGAAACTGTCTGGATGTAGTCATCTGAGTTTAAAGCCAGGATGTCTAACAATGCAGCCCACAGTCCAAAAATGTCACTAAAGGGTCAAATTCAGCTCACAGGGTGAATTTGCAAAGTGCATTTGCAAATTATACTGAAGATGTAATCCATCAGGGGAGCCACAATCATTTTATTTCAGGCACAACAGCCCAATTTGATCTGAAATGGAACAGACAAGTAACATATTATGACAATAACCTATATACAATAACACCTCCAATTTAATTCTCTCTCTCTTTTGTGTGTGGAAAAAAGTAAAATCACATGATGACAATGCTTACATTTACAAACTATCCTTTCACAATAAAATGGGACTAATCTAAACAGCCATGAACCTGAAATTGACACAACATTTACAGGGGACATATTGTACCACTTTTTAATACATTGATACTAAATCTTTAATCTCCTGAAGCTTCACCTCAAAATACCTAACTGATCCTTCATTGTGTCATGTCTTTATACTCCTGGTTGTCATCTGGGTTCAAAGAACTTTTTTTCCCCAAATGAGTAGCTACTGTCGATGCTAGGATGACTTCACTGGTTCTGCTGGTTCCGTAGTGCCTGTAGAGACTGTAAACACAGTCGGGCTCAGTTGTGTTTTTGATGGATCAACCAGCTGTATTGTGATATGGTAACATGCCAAAAACTCTCAGATTTTAATGTTAAAATACTGAAAATAACAAACAATAACTAAAAACACTCGGTTAAGGTTGCATCATCCATGAGAACTGACACCAAAGCTTATACCAGATTGATTCATTCATTGTCTTAAATCAAAGTTAGAGACAAGTGGAGGACTAAAAGGAGATATACTGGGTTAAATGGAGCTATGTTGCGTTACTTGTGATATTAAGAGTAGGCTAATTGTCTGTTTTATGTTGACATTATAGTCTTGATCATAGAATTGTCCAATGACACAATCAGACATAAAAACACTTTTATGGGGGTGTATGAGAGTGCAACTGGAAGCTTCAAATGAGATTACAGCCTTGGGTCAGCTACTCACTAAAGTTTAAGGGCCTATATAGACCAGAAATGTCTAAAATTACTTCCTTTTGAGTCAGTATAGATAAAAACAGTCTTATTCTCAAATAAAACTGGGAGTTACTTTTAAGTCAGATTCTTCATAACTGCCAGTGAAAAAAGTAAAATGGATAAACCTCCGGTGTCTGTCATATAATGGGTTGCCAGTTAAGCACAATGTACACTTGTACAAATTTAATCAAATACATTCTGTCATGTAATTCCAGCTATTTTCAACAAAGTTGTTGTAGATCACTCACTTGAAGTGTTATTTTCATATCTCAGTCACTGCAGGTGTGTGTCTTTGTCAGTGGAGTTGAAGACAATATTTATACTATAAGTGCTCTGTTAAGCGCTAAACAGATTCCATCCATTGAAACGTAATAAAGACATTTTATTTTGAAACAAGAAATAGGCTTTTCAGCTTTTGCAAAAGCACAATGCAGCACCTCTAACATAAAAAAATGTGAGCTGATCTAACCAAGGTTTTGTAATAAACAGGAAAGATATGAAGTCTTGCATTTAATACAAACCTCCTTGAAATAAGGGCATGGTACCTTTTGCAGCTGAGATAAATAAAGGACCCAGCCAGACAATTTCACAAATAAATAACCATTCTTCAAGTAATTTTAAGTGGGACAGTGGTTCAGCTCCCCTTGTGGACAAACATAGGGAAAATCCAAAAGGCTGGTTTCAGGCCCAGTTATCTGAGAGGGGCAGTGTTCTATATCAATTGAGCGCCTAATGCAGTGGTTCCCAAACATTTTCAGCTCAAAAAATATAACAATTTAATTTCTACTCAGGACCCAAAATATGAAATGAAGTATCATTGCATGTTTACTACAAAGGATTTACTAACTCTTTTACTGTCAAACTTGTGATTAAAATCCATGTAAAATTAATTTACATATCAGATTGTCATCATGTATTTTATTCTGACAAATGCCAAAATTACCCCCCCCCCCCTCCTGTGCAACCCATTTTGGTTCCTAACCCTAAGTTTGAGACAGACAGGTTAACTCTTATTGTCAGAGCCTTTTTAATGGAATGAGATACATAGAGCATAGTGAGGCCCTGCAACGTATAGGTCAAAATAGATTGTACTGCATACTAAATCCAGTCTAGCAAGCTGGTCCTGATTCTGATGTCTGCAAATATGAATATCTATTCATAGATATAGTTGGGATGGAGCCATGTTTCCCATTGAGAAGCATCCCCTCTTTTAATAACAGTTTAAATGTCTGGGAACTGAGGAGACCAGGTGCTGAAGTTTTCCAATTAAATTCTCGCTGCTCAGTAGTCCTGGGTCTGCCTTGTTGACTTGCTGTGCTCTTCAAGTGTTCCATGTCTGATTTTATGCAGTCCCATTTGAGGGCCCAAAGATGATGCCATCCTTATAGAGTTTCAGCCATATCCCTTGTAAACAGCAATTTTCAATAGTAGAACCTTTTGATCATATCATTTACTATGGATGATGAGATATTCAAAGCCTTCAAAATCAAGGAACATTGTTCTGAAATTGTTCCACAATTACACAGTTTTTTGCAGATTGGTAAATATTTACTTAATCTTACCTCTTCCTAAGATGCTTTATATATATATATATATATATATGTATATACTCAGTCTTGTCCCTATTGCTAATTCACATAATTAGAAGCAAAATGTTCCTCCAATTGTTTCTTTTCAGTTTCACTTATTTTTCCGGTCTTTTGTTATTCCACTACTTTTTGAAGATGTGTTGTTGCAATCACATTCAGTTTTACCTCATGTTTTTTTCCTTAAAATGGTACATTTTCTCAGTTTAAACCACTGAAATGTTTTTTATGTTCTACTGCGACTAATGTATGTGTTAATGAGATTAGCTAATCATTGCATTCTTGCATTTTTCCTGTAAATGTTCTGTGCATGGCTGTTTTGGTGTTTCATTTCATGTTCATTATCGATTAAGCAGTAATAGTTTGTCCTAGATGTCAATCAAATTATTTAATCTAAAATAGAACAGAACTGTGGTGTGTGTGTGTGTGTGTGTGTGTGTGTGTGTGTGTGTGTGTGTGTGTGTGTGTGTGTGTGTGTGTGTGAAGGCCTC
>JAQQZY010000006.1:7247285-7260043 GCA_030068375.1 Ostorhinchus rueppellii
AGTGGGGCTGAGTGTATATACATGTGAGTGAGTGAGTGTGTGAGTGTGTGTGTGTGTGTGTGTGTGTGTGTGTGTGTAGGTGTGTGTGTGTGTGTGTGTGCGTGCGTGCGTGCGTGGGTGCGTGTGCGTATGTTAAGGGTCAGTAACCATATAAATTTAATGGTAATATTAAACCTGAAGGTTCCCTGATGTGATCTTTTGCTTCATATTTCCATTTACCATCCATTTCTGACAGGTTTTGTTGGATATTTCAGCTACATGATAATACACAAGCTGCTATTTATTGTTCTCTGTTCATTGCATCCTCGTTAACTGTTACTATGGTAGAAGGTATTATTGCTTTGAAAATTTCATTGTTTTTCTATTTTTAATTAATATTACTATTGGTTCCTTTTTATTATTCCAAATTGGTAAAGCATCATATGAGCAATGTATTTTATTAGCTTGTACAGCATTGTTCATTGCAGTTTTTAGTCACATTCATGTTTTTGACATTTTTTAAAATGCTACACTCTTGTCCAGAAAATTGGAATAATTATGTTTTCAGATATATCCCTCTTTTTATTCCTATTTCTACACATGATGAGTCACCTTTGACCATTTACAGGATGACATAGTGAGTCTCAGTTACAATTTATGAAGAATAAATCCCATTGTAACAATCATTTCATGACAGGAGGTGAAAACATTTTATTCCAAATTTATTGGTAACAGTGTATTTTGTCTTTATCCATGTACACCTAACACATTAAACAAGACTCACAAAACATATGAAAAGTCTAAAGAAGAGTTGATCAAGATTTGTAAAATCAAGTAAAAACAAAAATGATAAGGCAATGAACAGCTATCCATTGTAGTTCTTAAAGGTGGTTATTAACACTGGGTATTGATGCATTTTAAGTAGTCTGTAAAAATTCGCCTATGCTTCAGTGGTTACATTGGTTACATGCTGTGATAAACCCACATAAAGTGGATAGTTATGATAGTTATAAGTCTGTGACATGTAAAGCTATGTCAGCAGAAGGATTTAGTCAGGACTTAGAAGTGCTTAGGTTCTGGCTGATTCCTGGATTTGGTTCCTCAGAGGTGGAGAGTAAAGCTTAAAGCAGGATCGGTGTCATGACCGGCCTTTCCGCTCACTACACTAACATTGCCCTGTCAACAGGATACAACCTGATTGTGTGTGTGTGTGTGTGTGTGTGTGTGTATTTGTGAGTGTCTGAGGCTGAATTGATCACTCCCCCCTCTGGCAGTGTGTCCATATTACACTTGAGCTGTGGCACTGACATGCGGCAAACCAGCTAGTAAAGGTCACCTTCATGTGGGCTCCACGTGTTCCATAACTTCTCTCTAACATCTGAAATGAGAGGTTGTGAGGTGTTTTATTAAGTTGCCTTTTCCTTTCTTGACCAGTATAGAAACCAAGGGGAACTGACTAAAAGCTCTGATTCTGGGGAGAGAAAATCTAACGCTTCAACTACTCCATAAAGTCGGGCATGAGCATTGTGTCATAGAAATAAATGCTTCAGTCAATTTCTCACATTAAACCAGGCAGTAAAACTTACCTTAAACTGACAACAGGAGGCAGAAGGTTTAACATTAGTGTTGAAATGTAACTTCTGGCACACCTAAGAAACAAATATTGTATTTTCTACTCCACATTTCAGTCCCCCTTCCCAAGTAATCCCAAGTATATCCCCAAATGTGGCTTCAAACAATTCACCCCCCCTCTAATAAATAAACTCTTAAAAGCCAAATACTGCAAACACATGCTGCTACACATTGAAATACACAACATTATATACATAGTTAAAATGAGCTCAACCTTAACCCATAAAGACCCCAAAACATCGACTGATCTAAAATGTTAATTAACATTCACAGCAGCAAAACACAAGTAACATTAATCTAAAAACATGTTAAATAATAGTGAAACATTGACATGGATAATTTTGCTCCAAAATTTCTAATTAGATTTTTCATACTTTAGGTTAGTTTTTCCTCATAATACTATTAGTGACAGCAGAATGGTATTTTCATTCTATAGTACTATCACTAAAGGATCTTTGTCATAGAAAAAAAGTCTTCATTAGCTCATATCCAATCCTGTCAGTGCCTCATGGTTTGACTATTTCTGTCCTGTAAGTGTCCTGCAGAGAATGAAAGTAGCTCTGCACAGGCAGCGGCAAGGTGTAGTGGCGCAGTTATTGACGGTAGAGGGGACGAGAACACTTTACAACGGTGCACTCCGACTAGTTGCACGTTTTAGGGACTTGGAGGCTTTTTATATCAAGAGTTCCTGCATTTCATATTGCAATTATATTTACCTCCCGAGACACAGCAATACATTTTTATTCTCTGTGGGGGACAACTTTCACAGCTGTATTCATTTTATGTTAAAAAAAAAAAAAAAAAAAAAAAAAAGCTAAAATTTCAGGAGAGTCATGTGATTAATGTAATTAAATTTCATGTAATTTAAATTCAAAATCTTGTTCAAAAACATTTCCGTTGTTCTGCTGCTTATAAAAATCCCATTATCTGTATAATCTAATCATTTGTGTCTGATATTCATGTCAGTCTTTAATCATTTCTTTCAGGTGACCTGACCAGCCTATCTGCCCTTTCACAGCTATTTTGAGACGTCTGTGTCAGCGTTTATAAGCACGGTTCCAGTTACATACATTTTGATACAACTGTAACTTTCCGCTAAACTTTGCGATTACATCAGTTAGTTCCTGTCTTTTGTGCTACTATTCTCATTATTTTTTTTACTATTATTGAGCGACTTCTGTGATATAATTAGTCATTCCTCCGTCAACAGTTTTGGTCTGTCACTCAGACGTGTCAGTTTGCAAATACTTGTCACAAAAACTAATTTCCCATGGTCTGAGCACAGCTTGGCGTTTACACGTGGGTCCGGTGTATGTATTCGTTCCCTGTATATTATTCCTCATTATATGGATTTGAACTTTATACCCGACTCCGTTTATCTGACCATGGAAAATGATGATCATAGGATTAGTCCAAGTATGTGAGTGATTATGAGATCTGAAGACAAGAGGATAAAACATACTATTGGCATAAAGTGTTTGTAGAGAAAATAATGACGCCATTGATGCTAAAATAAACCATATCACTCATTCGGGCGCTGAGGGGATGGGTTCTTGAACTTCCTGGTATTACAGAGCTGAGCTGCCCTTCACTGAAAGAAAAGGAAGGTGGAAATTACCACACCACTCCCTGAGAGGATTCACGCAAAACACAGGCACGGTCCCTCCAAGTGTTTTCATGAGCACCAGTTTGTTATCATTTCACCAGTGGGATTGGAGTGTGAGTCACACTCGTGGCATTTGTGTATCCCCCCTTGAGCTACCAGAAAAGGTGAAGTCTAGCGTGATCGTGGATCTGCGCTTCGGGTCGGTGTCTAGGAGCGTTGCTGCTCAGTGAGAGTGTTGGCCCTGGACAGGGAGTGGGAGGGTCACAAGAAACCCGGCAGGACGCGCACAGTCCGTCCCCACGGACACACACCAGTCACACTAAGTGAGTGGGCTGACACGCAAGTGCCTGAACTCAAGTGTTCCACCAGTGTATGTGGAGTAATAGGTGCCCACCCGAAGGACACAGACCACCACCACAGCGCTTTTTGACCTCGGTTCTGTTAAGGTAAGTTCAGACACGTCGCTGTTGTGGGTTCCACAGCCTACCGCGCATTTAACACATTTATTGAATGCTACTTTAACTCAACAACAGCGACATTATTTAATGCGGTTGTGACATTTACAGGCTCTGCAGAGTCATTTGTTAGATTGCAGCGTGTTTCAGTGAGTGGGCTGAACTGAAGCCTCGGTGTGCGCCATATGGTGACAGTCGTGCGCCAAATTGCCTCCAGAAACGAGGCTTTTTAGGATTGCGCAGGGTATTAGTGGATGTTTTGCCCCACGAAACAGCACGTTAATACTTCTACTGAGTCATCAAAAGGTACCTTTTAATTCGGCTTATGGTAAACACACCAATTCAGTAGTATTTCGACAACATACAAACTTTACACTCGACTGGTCCACGGCTTTCCCCACCATCTTTGGTGCCATAAGAATGACTGATAAACACGTAGAGTATTTTGAAACTTCATTTACTGTTGCCTTTCTGAGCGTATTTTAGTTTTTTTCTCGTCTTGTCAGCAAAGAAACAAAGTCACTTTTTCGGTGTCATTTTGGAAGTTGTCATTGGCTGCTTTGTCCAAGTCAAAGTTTGCAAACCGGTGTGTATTTATTGTCAGTAACAGCCTCATCTACAACCTCAAATCCTCCAGGTTGGGGATGTCTTTTTATAGACGCCAGACAGGCAGATTAAGACTGTTAACTGACCTTAAAGTCTTCCACACCTGTGGGTAGCTAAGGTTTTCTGTAAAGTTACATCAGAGTATCTGAAGTATCTGTTGAGGCTGAGAGGAGACACATATCCAATAATGGTGTGGTTATTAAATGGTGGGTAACCATCTCTACAAAGTATAAATCACAAAAATGGAGTTGTGATGCTTGTGTTGTGTGTCTGTTGGACTAAACAGATACAGGAACACTTGATTCTGTACATAAGGAGGTAGTTAAACTACCTGAACCTCACCCCTTATCCTGAGAAGACCCTGTGCACAGTTGCTTTTAGCTGTCTGTCTGTGTCTGTGAAAGTGTCTCAGAGGGTGTGGACAGCTTTGTCAACAAGCTTGCCCACCTGTAAATGTGTTGATGGTTTTTGCATGATGTAAACACAAGGGAAGCACCTGGCAGGTGACAGCATAACCCATTTATGATTTAAAATGGGATTAAATGTCATAGAGTTGAAAATATTCTTGTGGAATGCTGTATTACTGCAGAAGTTATTTCTTATTTCTTATCCAATTAATGAATGAGGTCGGAAACTACCTTCCACATATGGAGAATAAAACCACAAGACAGAAGTGAGAAGTGAACTAACATAGGTGGAGTGTTCCTCAGGGATGAAGCTGCTTAGAACAGCTGACCTGAGGCTGCTTCAAGGTTACCTAGAGGGCAGGGCCTCCCAGTGTACACTGCTGTCTGCAGCTGCCACCTCGCACTGAGGTGTCGGTCACTTTACTTTAAGACCGACATAAGCTCCTTTAGATGACAGTTTGCTATAGGACAGGATTGGATTGTGAGATAAAACGGGCAGCTGTGCAATAGTATCTCTATGAACAAACAATAGTGCATAATATTCAGTACATTTAGCAGGGCTGCATGATTTGTGCGATTGTTACATTGCTGTTATTTTGGACAGTGTTGTGATTGTGCTGTTACAGACAAATGGCATGATGAGTCAACTTGCTTGGTTGTCAAGGAAACTGATGCAGATCACAAAAAAAAAAAAACCTATGTGTGTATATATATATATATATATATATATATATAAGTTTTTTTTTTTTTAAATAAAATTTAATTTAATAATACAACAAACATTGGTGAAGCATAAATGGTTAAAAAAAAAAGAAAAACAACGCTAATCAAATATTTAAGGGCATAGAATAAAGATATTTGAGCTAAACTGATCAATTTTCTCTACAGTAAAACAGCAAGTAAATTGCAAAATGGAGGATTATTTCACCTTTTCTAAAGATAATAGTGGCACTTCAGGTTAACAGTTACAAATGTGTTAATGCTTTGTCTCTTTCAGTAATTTTCCATGTTTATTTAAGTCATTTGTTGAACTTTGTGTGTATGAAATCACAAAAGCTGATACTGTGGTTAGATTTCTTGTATAGAACAAGTGTACATCCTGCAACAAGATGTTTGAAGCTTTGTGTATTTGTACATTATAGTGTAGTATGTTGCACACTTGGCACAGCACACATCCGAGTTCTGCTGTCAATACATTTTTCCAAGCCTGTGCAAGTTGCACTGAGCCGCTTTTAGCTGCAGTTTCCATCGCACTGATGTGGTGCACATGCTTTAAAGCAGATTTTCCCTTTAGTGCTTAGTCCTTCAGGCTTTTTTAAATCTGAATGGGCTGGGTTTTTTGGTGATATTTCTGGTTTGTGGCTGTGACAGGGATGTGGTGAGTGGTGTTGGGTAGTTTAAGGTTAGAATTAGCTTTTACCCTAAATGTCTGCATGTCTCTTACTTTGGCAGCTATTTTCTTTGTGGCTGACAAACACTTTAAATGCCTTGTGCATTAGGGATAATTAGAATAATGTCAAGATTTGTTTCCTTAACAGTTTAACTTAACTCTTAAATATTCCCATATGTAGTGGATTTACTGGCCAGAGCTCGCTGATTATCTATAGGATCAAAACCAGTCTGACTGTGCTTCACATAAAGTAGTTTTCAGATTCCTTCATGGCACATTCCTTTCGTCACAGCTCTATAGTTAAAGGAGAATGCATTTGTTGAAGTAATGAAATAAATACAAGTGCAATTGAACATTGCCAACCTTGAAAAAAACACCTGCAGTTTATTTTGTTGGAGATGGGAACTGTTGTTGACAGGGCAAACGTCCTCACCCTGATGTTGGGAGGAACCAATAGGATACACCTGACTGCCCTGCCATTAGTCAGACCTTCACCATCAACTCTACAACAGGATGGAATCTCATACTTGCATGTAAATTTACACACACTCGTACTTGAACTTTGTCATGGGAAACGTTCAGCAGGAGATGGTTTGCTCTTTACCAGAGTTCAGCAATAGACTAGACACACCACACTGAAGGATGTTTATTTGACATGCAAATGAAATAAACGGGGAAAAAACACCCTGCCATCACTGCAGAGACCAAGCCTCTGGGCTAGGATGTCTCTGGACTGGCAGTAAACACTTTTAAGTAAATATTCTGCTTAAGACAGTCTTATATATGCAACATAATTAGCATGGAGCTCCTCGTTTTTTATTGGCTTATCAGAGGTGTTGTCCTATTCCTGATGTGTTCAGCCCCCTCCATGTTTTGAAGTGTGGAGGGACACAGGCCATCTGCCAAATAAAAAGTATTGCTGTGAACACAGATTTGCAACACGCTGAAAAGAAATGAGTGATATATGGTGATAATGGTGTTGTGGATAGGACTCTGCCTTACAGCAAGAAGGTTCTGGGTTCAGTTCCAACACAAGTTGATGGGGGTGGGACCTTTTTGTGTGGAGTTTGCATGTTCTCTCTGTGTCTCGGTGGGTTCTGTCTGGGTACTCCACCTTCCTCCCACCATCCAAAGATATGCACAGGTAGGTTAATTGGTTAATCTAAATTACCCATAGGTGTGAATGTGAGAGTGATTGTCTCTATATGTCTATATGCGACAGATCCAGTGTCTACCCCACCTTCACCCATAAGTAGCTGGGAAGAGGCTCCAGCAACCCGTGACCCCAGTGAGGATAAAGTGGGTTCGGAAAATGAATTGATGAATGAAAAGAAATGGTAGAGCATCATGAAGTGATGAAATGACTTTTGGTTTTTTTTATTAAGCACATAAATCTCCTAACATTCTTAACCCAAGTGATGTTTGAAGGCATCAGCTGATATATATTGAAATGATTCAGAATGTCATCTGTCCTAACTTGTTTTCTTAACTTTTGCTTAAAATATGCCATTGCTATGGAGCTATATGAAGTTGCCACCTTAGCATATTCTTGATTTTCAGTCACTTCTTAATCCTTATTGAAGTAAAACGTTGCACCAAAATGACAAAGCAAAGACACAAGTTATTTATTTTAAGATTGTCTGTTAATATTGCTGTCAATGGTACACTGTTCACTACTGTTGCTTCTTTGATGTTTGACCAGTCACCATGTGACCAGCAGTTCTCAGTAATTACACATCAGTAACTCAGACAGTAACGCAAACACATGCTTAATAGCATTGTAGTCAGTAAACCATAATTCCACAGGTTCCTCTCGTGTTATTCAGAGATGAACACATTTGTTTGTACATTTGCTTTTGACTTGATGTGTGAAGTATCTTCCAGTATCTTCAATGCATGTTTCTGCAATGTTACTCTGCATTAATTGTAATGCCAAAAAAATCCATTTCATTCTGCCTTAGTTTACTTTATTCTGGAGAAGCTGCAACCTTTGCTTATGTTCAGGATTCATCAGGTAGGAGACAAAGCTAAGTCAGTTACATGACTTTTACTCAATGGAGATGTTGCCTGCTAACTTAAGCCCATAACAAAATATAAAGTCAAGCATGTGTTGTACATTTGCTCACAGTATTGTACATCTAGTCAGTGTATGTGTACTTTAAAACCTGGCACTGTGAGTATACTCTACCAGCTACCTCAGTATTGAGATAAGCTCAGCAAGACCTTTGAAAATTTTACTCTGATAACATGAAGCTCAGATATCACACTAGACTAAGCTACAAATGTTTTTCATGGCCTTTGTACTTATTTCTCAAGATATGTTGGGGTTGGGTTAGTGTGTATTATTGAGAGAGAGTTTATGTCTATGACTGGTGACAAGTGATATTCAGAATGGTCTTAAGTTGAGAGAGACAAAAACTGTTGTGTGTTTCTTGTAAGAACCTTTAAAATGGTAAAACCAGGCATCACTATTAATTTTATTTACTTTCCACTTTTTTCCCTCTCAAATATTTGGACTTAACAGCCATTGTCCAATGTGCAGTACATCCCTTTTCTCTAAGATGCACAAAGATCAGACTATTTGTTCATTGAATGAAGGGAGTAAATTGCTTAGTGACTGTTGTTGTTGGTATGAGTAAAAGGAGGTGTGGATGGGGGTGTTAGGAAATTACTGAATGGGAAGCAGGAAGGTGAGTCAGAAGCAACTTTTACACAGAGATTGTGGAAAAAAGGTGAGATGGTGATCCCACCTTTTTCTATCATTTACCGATTTACACAGCCAAGCCAAAAGAGGAACAGCAGTGATATGGGCTGGACTTTTACACAGTGGACCTGCTTTCCGAAATCAAAGGGCCAGTGATGTGGTGCATAGTGTGACGTGTTGGAACCACCCTGAGCATAGCAGTGTTGGCTCTCAACACAACAATGGAGGACTAACAGAGTAAAGGGATGTTTATTTTAGCAGTCCAGATTTTAGGTTTAATTCAAACTCAAACCCAGCTTCTGAGCGTCCTTTACAACTCAGGATTCTCTCCAGACGATGGAACAACAGTGCTGTGCCAGTATACTGCTAGCGCAGCGCCACTATACTCATTTTCAAATTTAGGGCATTTTTTTCCAATTTTCCCCCAATAATTTTGCTAAAATCTACCGAAATCTGTTGGGTTTGCAGCCATGTGCTCTATTTTCCAGCGCCATGATATTTTTCCTTTGAAATCTCACAGCGTTCCATCTGTTGTGAGGTTTTAGCATGAGACTTTCTTCCCATTGGTTGGATATGATGTAGTGCACTCTTATTGGTCGGCATGTAACCGCACATAAACTCACTTCCTGTTTATATCTAGATTACATGAACCATGACAAAACACAAGTGTTATACAAAGCCTCATGATCAGAGAATGATCTCTGCATTTTTTTGTTGCGTCCTTGGTGGTGACCACGGCCAGAAAAACGAGCTGGTGTACCAGGGTGGGGGCAGGATACTATAAATTTCTGGGGAGAACCCTACAACTGTTGTTTACTTTACACAGCCCGTGCTCATTTTAAAAAACCCCTGCCGCGGGGGTTGCACACACAATATGTCATCAAAATATCACACTTTGGTTGTGGAATGGGAGGTTTTCCTTTTACATAGCATACATATCCGGATTCATGATTACTCCTCTATCACATTTCTATTACTACATCTAGAGGCGTTGCAGAGCTGTGACAGAGGTGGGACCAAATGATCCCATGAGTTTATTTACACAGACGTTCTAGAATAAAGGGGAAATATTTGATGATTGATGATTATTTGGTGAATATGAATGCGTTGGAGACACCAGATAAGAATGTCTATTGATCTAGATCTAAAGAGACAGACCTTATGATACCGAGATACACATAATGACAGTGAGAGGTATTAGAGTTCATATCTATTGTAAATGCAAATGCAATAAGAGCCACTCGATGTTTCATTTATTAGTGACGCTGTGATGTGTTGGAAATTATGCAGCGACTGTAAAATAACACATTGAGAGTCCTGCTGAATGGAAGTAATGAGTACACTGTGACTCAGACTGTTTGTTACCTGTGTGCTAAAGGCTGTCAGTTGTATAGGGTGTGTATGTGCAGTGTAGGGAGGTATGCATATGCCTGGATAGTTTTTGTCTGCTGCCATGGGCAGCTGCTTTTCCATGTGATTCTTTCCCACATCGCTGAGCTAGCTCAGCGGTAGAGCGAGCCCCGCCCTGGTGGGAATAAAAACGCTAAGAGAGTGAGTGACTGTGTCCTGCTTCTCCTCAGTGTTACAGACTTGACTGCTGTGGGACTGGAAACCACCCTGAAAATGAGTCAAAATCCACGGCAGCTTCACTGCCATTTTTGTACATGCTGTGTGACTATGGGACCTGGGAAATCCTCATATTTGTCTTAAACACAAAAGATTTGGTTATTTTTCATTATGCTTTATTTTTCTTTTTATGTAGACTTAATACTTATGGAAAATAATAAGCAGTGTTCAAGCTTCATCCTATACTTAGGTGTCTACAGTATGTACAGAATGTCTAGGAGCAAGCGTTACTTAGTAGTAGAGCCATTTGCGTCCTTTATTCCCACATTGTAGTTTGACGGGCTGTTGTGAGCTGAAGTCTCCAACTGTTCATTCATAGGTGACCATAGTGCTGACTAGTTCAGTTTTAATCCAGCTCTGCTCTACACACTTTCACCGGCACACCTTTGCTGAGATTAACCAGATTATACAAGATAATCCCATTTCATTAGGTGGAGACCACAGAAACTCTGTTTGCATGAGATGTTTTCTGTCTTAATTTGCCCATTTTATAGTCGTGATAATTAAGTTTCCTTCTTATTGATCTAAATTTCAAGATATTTTCATCTTCTTGTAATTTTTTGTTTATTTTAGTGGGATAATTTCCAGTTTTCCAGAAACTTACTGGACTAGTTAACTCAAACTCTGAATGTCACGTTAGTTTAGAGCAATAATCAACATCCATTTATAGAGTTCTTTGTTTATTTCACTTGCTGTACTCCACACTGTCCTCTTGCCCACACAGAGAATGTAGGTGGTTTGAGATACAAAAACCACTCTTCTTACCTCTTCGCGTGTATAAAATTAAGTTTTCAACTAACTTGGGGGACACCAGAGACAGCTGAAACTATATAACAAAGTATCAGGATTACCCATGGCCACCTCTGGCTATAGTGGTCCTGTAATCGTTTTGTTGTCTGTTTGTTTGTCTGTCCATTCAATGACATGGTTGTATTATCTGAACATTAAGATATCTGCATCAAATTTATACTTTGAATGCATCTTGACATGGAGCAGAAGCCTTCTGAAAATAGGTCACCTTGACCTACATTTTCAAGGTCATATGGCAACATGTCTTTTTAATAACATAATTACTATATTTGGCTGAGGGGTATTAAAAGTGCGCAGCACGTTATGTTTGAATATACTCTCTTTGACTACCCTTTCTGCAGTATATGTCCTCACCATTTCAGTCTCCTCTGTTTTGCCGGCAAATGTTTGACTGTCCCTCCTCCATCCTTATCATAGCCTGACCTGAACCCAGTCATACCTGTAATTGTGTCATATCCTCTCTTGTGGGCATACCTGTGATTTTTCCCTCTGCTTCCTAACTCTGCTGTTAGTTTCGGGACACACCCTGTCCATGTTGGCAGGCTTTGATGGGACACTAAAGGCAAATGTCAGTGTTTGTTGAAATAAGAGTGAATAGTATTTCACTGTTGCTGCTGGATCAGCTGGTTGTGATTGGTTGTTACATTGTTAGGCAGCGAGAGGGAATTCACTGCAGCATTGTTACTATGTATGAAGAGCTTATCGATTATTGTATAATGCTTTGTTGGAGATTAAAGTGCTTATAGAAGTAAAGCTGTATCACTTGGCTCATTGCCCAAAATGTGATGAGACACTGTTGCTAGGCATTAAAGCTATATTATCACAATATATTTCTATGTTGTGATTACTGTTTAATGTAAAAATGCCAAATAACAGCAACACCTTTCCAGATGGATGGATTTGCTGATTTAGGGATTTAGGCACTCTTTGGCTGCAGTAATGATCTTTGCAGGTAGAATCATGATCCGTGATCTGAATCAAGATTTTCTCACCTGTTATGAAATATAGACCAGTTACAACCAAATGGAATGGGGAACATGAGCAACATTTTAAAGTTCAATTTATGATTTTAGTCAATTGTTTTCTGGCTACATGGACCAAAGACAAAACATGATTGAAAAATACTCTTTATTAACTAAAACTATATGCCATATAGGCACCTCACAATTTGATTTGGGGTGCTACAATTTGATTAATCAATGATTATGTTTATAATAATTTTTGATGCATTTTTTCCCCCATTCAGGATTATTTTGTCCCTCTGTGGCCACTTCATACTTTTAAATGAGGTATATTTGTCAGTATCTACAAAAAAAAAACAAAAAAAAAAACAACAACTTTGGTGGAATGAAGTCCAAATTTTTTTAGGAAAACATAAACTGTCTTGAGAAATAAATAAGACTTATTTCAATCAAAAGTGGTTTTCACAGATTTCTGTACTCGTCTCAAATAAAAATGAATAAATAATTATTATTGTTAATAATAATAATAATAATAATAATAATAATAATAATAATAATAATAATAATAATAATAATAATAA
>JAQQZY010000006.1:7300681-7312212 GCA_030068375.1 Ostorhinchus rueppellii
GAAACCTTTGGGAGTGATAAATATGCAAAAAACACAGAAATCAGGAAGGGGGCAAATACTTTTTCACGGCACTGTATGTGTGGTTAAAACCCATCACGAGGATTGCTGTTAGAGTTAAATATAACTGTAAAATGTAGGAAATAAAGATGTTACTTCCTGTGTTTTGGAGAATGAAGGCAAGAGGGAGGTGATGGAGTTTAAGGAAGTCGTTGTTTTAATGTCTGGCATGTCTCAGCCAGATGGTTTCCAGATGTGTTTATGAAAGTGTACACTAAACCCTGTAATCTGTGCTACTGTCCGAGACAAAAACTGATGCCTGTAGCTTTCTCTTTATTTCACTTTTACCTCGTTTCTCTGCTTTTGCCGGTTTTCTCCATCTTTTTATCAGTCACCACTCTCTTCATCTTTGCTCCTCCCTAGGCTTTTGGTAATGCCAAGACGTTGCGTAACGACAACTCGAGCCGCTTTGGCAAGTACATGGACATTCAGTTTGACTTCAAGGTGAGTGTGATTCATACTGGCAGCTACTTAAGGCATGTGTGAACCTTTCCAGCTGGACTGAAGTTAATTGTTGCCACAATCTAAACTCCTGTTACATATTTGTTATTCACACCATTCCTCCCTTGTGTGTTGCAATATAAAATCTCTTAATGTAAACCTGCATGCTATATGAACCACACATCACACTCCAGTACCCTAGTCTTACCCTTTCCTCCTCTTCCCCCTTCCCCTCTTGCCCTCTGTGGACTTTGTCTCGTCGGCAGGGTGCCCCGGTGGGAGGACACATTATCAACTACCTGCTGGAGAAGTCCCGTGTGGTCCACCAGAACCACGGAGAGAGGAACTTCCACATTTTTTATCAGCTGATTGAAGGTGGGGAGGAAGACCTGCTGAGACGCCTGGGGTTAGAGAGGAACCCCCAGCAGTACCAGTACCTGGTCAAAGTAAGCACCTCCACCTGTACAGCAAAAAAGGACTGTAGAAAATTGAGGTTTATGCAAGTCCTTATGAAATCTAAAATTTAGGTCAATTAACATTACATTCTTGTATCTATAAAGTGCTTTGGACTTTACACATGATGCCTAAACCTTATTACAAAGTTTTCATCAAATCTGTAAAACCCGAGTCGTAGCTTAAGTATTCAATTCGTGAGTCTTTCAGTAGTTACGCAACTGAATCTCTTCCTTCATGGTGAACAATTTCAAAGCTGACTCTATTACAAACAGTCTATTTGTTTACATACCAAGCCAGTAGGTCACTTGGGCATTTTGGAAAATTTATCGCAAAGTGCATTGTGGGAATGGGAATTCCACGCTGCTACAGTATTACCACAACAGCAACAAACATGGAAATGGCTTCATTGTTTCCTGCTGCTGCCACTGCATGGAATTTCAGAAAGGCCCAAGTGACGGTTTGGTTTCAGTTTGGTATGTAAATAAAGGACTGCTTGATTCGGGTGCATAATTATGCAAAGACTAAAGGATTTATGATACTTAGGCTATGACTTGGGTTTTATAGATTTGATAAATTGTTGACAAAGGTTTGAAGTGCGGAAAGGTAAGATGCCTTTACACTATTTAAAATGGCAGATTTACTAGAGACGGAAGCTGAAATTCAGAATATTAAATAATAGTTTTGCTCTTACCATCCAGTCAGAAGAAGGAAAAACACTGACAACATTGTGGGCCAGCTAGCTTGCCCTGTGAGGTGACACTGAAATCTGATTGGTTGAAGAAACACTCCAGATGCTGTACAGTTTAAGTTAGATGGGCCAGGACTACTGATTCTGAAGGCCATGGGTAGATTAGATTAAGCCTGGCAACACATAGGCTATGTTCAGACTGCAGCCAAATGTGATTTTTTTTTTTTTTTTAAGTCCGACCCAGGCCACTTTCATATGTGGTGTTAAATCCGATACATATCGGATATTTTGCAATGCGACATCAGTCTGAACAGCCAGGTCTCATTTATCCAACGTTAATGTCATTAAAATTGCTGGAAATGAGTGTCTTGTTGAGAGAGTGTTACGGAGAGATGGTCACAGATATATTTTAACCTTTTTCTTGTCATTTGAAAATTATGAATGAGGTCTGTCAGTGAAGCTGCTAACTTCACCATCCCACCACTCCTGAGTCCAACTCCACATTCAAATACTTATTGTACAGACGTAGCAGCAGTTACACCACAAAAGGCCAGAACAAAAAACTGTCTCTCCTATTTTTTAATCTCCTACTTAAAATTATTTGACTATAATGATGCTGACTTCAGTTTCAGAGAAACTTTATCACAGTGTTTGCTGAACATTCCCATATTACGTCAGGACCTCTTTTGCGCATGTGGGTCACTTCAAGGTTGCACTCAGTTTATACTGAGAACTGATAGAGGTCACATTTAATTTGTAATATGAATGATACACAAAAAATTGGGTTTCCCAAAAAATCCGAATTGTGCATTAATACCTGCTCTCTGAACTTAACCATACTGAAATCTGATTGGACAAAATATCTTGCATACACGTACTGGAAGCAGTGCAGCCAAGAGAAATGCTAAGAAATGAAGAGAACGGTCTATTAGGAATAAATCAATACAATTTCATGAAACACATGTTAGACATTGGGTTGTAAATGTAGGTCAGGGTTTCTGATAATGTTTAGGCCAGCAGAGAAGGTCTTGCTGGATGGAGTAGACCTTAAACTACACTGTTGCCCATTGAGTTGATATAATTTTGTTTTCAAACACATTCCTCTTTTTTATTCCTATTTATACACATCATTAATCACCTTTGAACAGGTGCAATTATTTCATAGAGTCCCACTTATCCTTAATCTATCAAGAATAAATCACATTATCAAAACTATTTCCTGAGAAGAGGAAAAAATATTTAATTCCAACAGAGTGCATACATAATACTCCTAAAAAAGATAATAGTCAAAATTTTAACTTGTTGAAACGTGCAGAAACCCTGCAAATGAAGTATTTGGGCTTTGCCTAAATAAAAAACATCCCCACGCTACCAGAAGACAAAAACCTGAAGATGTACATTCATGTTTGAATGTAAATCTGCCATTCTGAAGCTGGAGTATCTTTGCCCCCTATTCCCACTCACACACTTGCGCTTCATGTCAGAATCCATTTGGTGGGAGTGCGTGTTTTGTCTCTGTGGGAATTCTGGTTAATAGGCTCTCAGTCAGGAACGGGAGGAACCTTCCTCAAGGGAGAAAATCAGCCTGAAGGCACTATCTGAGCCCTCCCCTCCATGAACACACAAACGCCAACAGTTACCAAGCAAAAACACTTCCGAAGTCTGTAAACAGGCGTTCACATCTATGTGGGTGTTTACACCACCTTCTTTATGCCTTTCACTAGACGTGTTAATAATGTTACAAGTTATAAAAACCTGAAGCAGGCCACAACTAAATAGTATATCTGTAGTCCTTCAGGTTGTTTACTACTGCATGTGTGTGGATTTTTTTTACAGGGCAACTGTCCCAAAGTGAGCTCCATCAATGACCGCAGTGATTGGAAGGTGGTAAGAAAAGCTCTGACTGTGATTGGCTTCAATGAGGACGAGGTAGAGGTAAGCTCTATTACACTGACATGTTTTACTATGGGAAAAAAAAAAGTGTAGAAACTGCAGTGTCCATAAAGTAGACATGAAGCAATTGTGTTTTGATGGCTTGTAGCACCCAGTGATGTAATATATTCCACAAAATGTAGAAAAACTTAACCTGGTTAAAAATGTTATAAAACTCAATAGCTTTATAGCTTTGACTGATATTGTAATATCTTGACCAATATTGTAATAACATTTTAACTGATAATGACTGATACCATTCAGATGTTTCATGTTTGTGTTGCAAGTGATAATGTAATAATTTTGGTGGAAAATTACAAAATTTAATTGAAAAAAAATCTGAACTCTTAAGCTCTACATATGATAAGACTGCATGAGGCCATATTTTTTTTATTTTGGGTTTTTTTTGTTGTTGTTTATTTTATTTTACATTTATTTAATCAGGAAGTCGCACTGAGATTATGAATCTCTTTTGCCAGGGAGCTCTGGCCAAGGTAGCAGCCATACAAAGTCCAAACAACATAAAACACATACATGATACACAACATTCCTCCTTCATTATCCATGATACTTTTAAAATCATTAAGAGAAAGAAGTTTGGTTTACAATGACTTTGCAACAAACAACACAATATGAAGCTAATGAGCACAAAGATACAGTGGGAGCATATTATTATAATATTTATCTCTTCATTTCTATTTGTTCTACATTTACTTAAGATAGCATTCAGTTATTTTTGGGCTTATCTTTGCTACACTGTGTTATTTTAGGCTGGGCAGGAATGTTGTAACTGCACAGCATCCAAAGCAAGAACATCTCTCTCCAACTCCATAGTTTTGGTGATGGTAACATTTCATAAGATATTCACACTTATACCCACTTCAAAATACTTATCACTTACAACTTATCTGCCTCTAGAGACTTTTTGTTCAGTTTTATTTGATCAGGTCTGAAAAGAGTGAACAGATGACATAATCTGTTTCACAGTCACAGCTTTGTATCTTGACTTGAAAGTTGGCAGTTCACCACATATGGCCTGTTACTGTTAGTCAAACATACTTCAAAGTCAAATCCCTATTAATTGGAACTGAACAAACCATACTGAGTAGTCACTGAATTATGCTCCACACTTGACTTTCCAACTTTACCAAACAAGGATCACAAAAAAAAAAAACCCAGCACTATCAGATTTATGATTATGCAGATATTGATGCTAAAAAGGAATGTTCCAGTATGAGTGTGAGCCTATGTTACATACCCTTGGATGTTTGATCCATGTTTTTATGTTTTTTTGTCTTCACTTGACTTAAAACTTCACTGAGAATAATTCAGCCCAAAAAGCCACTGGTTAACCAAATTCATCTACTGAAGTAAAATGTTTAATACCTGTTGATCTACTAATCCTATCAATACATGTAAAATATAGTTTGTCATCTTTTCATGGTCATCAGATATGACCCATTTGGACCTTCAAAGGCTTCACAGTGAATGTGGAAACACCACTATCTTCTACAACATTAAATCACTGATAAAACCCATGTAGTTTGATAAATGACAGTGGATGGAGACACTTTTCTTCAGTTTTCATTCATTCATTTATTCATGTTTCAAAAGGGGTGATAGTCAATCAATTAATCAAACAAATGTTATTTATATAGTACCATATCATAACAAAAATGACCTAATGACACGTGACACTTCAGTGCTGATCTAAACCACCTCTAAGTTACTCTCAAGCCAATTCAGACCCCCTACAGAATCCTCCAGGAGCAAACACTTGGTGACAGTGGCCAGGAAAAACTTTCTTTTCACTGTCAGAAACCTGAGGGTTGTCTACCTTGACCAGCTGGGGTTACAAAAGAGAGTTAAAGGAAAGAAAGATTGGGGGGACTAACTACTAAATACTAGAATTACTATAACTACTATAACAACCACTAACTATTGCAAATACCCATAACTTCTATCATTACTACTCCATATAAATGTACTAACAATGGATACACTACTACTGCAGTTTTTAGTACCAGTAATAGAAACTTCTACCACCATATGTTAATCAATATGACAACTATATGGATAGACGAATAATGATGATAGAGGCAGGAGAGAAGCAGGACCACAACAACAGATCCAGAGATGATCCAGGGAAAACCAATGAGATGATAAAGCACATAAACTCTGGGAAAGAAGTCAAATCAGTAACATGTATTTGCTGGGGTGTGAATAAAAGAAGAGGAAGAGGAGAGAGAAGGTCAGAGAAGAGGTCAGACTAGAGGAGGAGAGGAAAAGAGGTCAATGTATGAGTCTTCCAGCAGTCTACACCTATAGCAACATAACTGAGCCACCAGAACTGTAAGCTTTATCAAAAAAGGAAAGTTTTAAGCCTACACTTCAACGCAGCAGTGATGATAAAATTAATTAAAAGGCATACTATATTGTGCAAAGGCAGAACTTCTTTTAGGGACAGCAGTTGGACCTAAAAGCAAAATTTTCTAAATGTTATCACTGGAAAGGTTGTAGTATTGTGAATTATTTCAAATAAGCCAAACATCTGAGAACAAAATAAAATTTTCAAAATCTTTTTAAATTTAAGATTTAAAGGTAACTCTTCTTTGAGCCTTCTTACTTAATGGAATAAAGTTTTATATTATTGGTTTTATTACATTTTCAGCCAAGTGCAGCTTTTATTATGCAACAGGATTTAACACTAGGTCCAAGAAGTACTGCATGTGCTGAGGCTACTTTCTGTTTTTTTTATAAGTGTTTCTACAACTGTGTGCAAGTCTGTTATTATACTGTATGGTGAGAACTTATTTGTGCTCAGCGTGGGAGTCTTCCTACTTTTTCATAAGTCTGGGCTTGCTTCCAGATCTATCTCGATCCCCCACTGCTTAAAGAGTGTGAAGCAGGTGTGCTTGCTCACAGTTTTATTATGACACTTGATTGTTACAGTTCTACTCTGTTAAGTTTTAATCAAAGCAATCCTTATCTGCGAAGTTGCTCATAAAGATACCTACAGATCTGAATAATCTTATCACACTGCAGCCCTCTTTTTTCTTACCTTTGTTCTCTCCTTTTTGCTACAGCATTCTTCTGTCTACCTCATTCCCCTCCCTCTGTGTGTGTGTTTTTTTTCCTCTATGTAGGAGTTGCTGAACATCATTGCCAGTGTTCTCCACCTGGGGAATGTGCAATACGGTGGGGAGGAAGGCAATGCCAGCATCACTTCTGACACACAGATAAAGTACCTGGCCAGGGTAAGATGCTGCGCCAAGCAGCTTCATAAACACTTTTAAAAGGCCACAAGGGGACGTGGGAGTCCGCCATAGTTTTTCTTAGCAGAGAAAACCTCTACATGCTCTTACAAATAAGGAGCACACTGTAAATACACCTCACTCTCATTCCTATTCAGTCTGGTACAGCGACAGAAGTACTTTAATTCAAGTTCTTATGTTTAATTTTCCTTGAGTATTTCAGGTTTTTTACACTTCAGAGGTTCAGTGTTAATGATAAAGTGTTCTATTAATATCAGGTATTAAGTGTTCTACTA
The DNA here is from genome assembly GCA_030068375.1 of Ostorhinchus rueppellii. Taxonomy (NCBI): domain Eukaryota; kingdom Metazoa; phylum Chordata; class Actinopteri; order Kurtiformes; family Apogonidae; genus Ostorhinchus; species Ostorhinchus rueppellii. The sequence goes on from JAQQZY010000006.1 coordinate 7,307,806, forward strand.
TGGGTTGGCAAAATTAACTTTATAAACCTTCTAGAACTAGTGGGAAACTATTGTCACAAAGAAAAAGTTGCCTTTTTAGAGATGGGACATTCTCACATAACATGGTGATCTGATAGAATACGAGGCATTGCTGTAGATTAAAATACCAACAGTGTTGAATTACTTTGTCTATAATGTGTGTTCAATAGGCAGTAAAGCACATCACATTAGAATACAGTTACATAAAAGCATGACAAAACTTATATTCAAGCGAGCACCTGACACACATTATGTAAGTAAATATAAACTAGCATGTTGAGCCATGGGGATCCACAGGTTCTAGATGTGGTAGTGTTTATGCTGTTATGTACTCATGCATGATGTGCTGCATTTCTCCAGCAGTCAAAGCCAAAGCATTTTGGCCATAGCAATGTGATTGTAAGGCTATTATATTCCAAAATTATTAATATCTCCTAAAATATTGGTACAGTCAACTTGTCGTTTTTGCTAGTCTCTTCCTTGACCAAAAATAGATAAGTATGCTAAACTGCAGCAGTCAGCTCTTTCCGGATTTTGTGTGAATCCCCAGACACACACGCACACATGCACAGAGGCCACTTTGCTTTTATAATATAGATTGCTGTGCACTGAGGTAATAGTCTAACTGAGAGAAGTGACTGTTTTTCATGGATATCAATTTGGTTATCAAAGAAAATACACAAATGATTGATAATTTTGAAATGTGTAACAGTATCTCTCTTTTTTCGCTGTCACTTAATCCAAAACATCACCAGACACACACTGGACATTGAAAATGCAGACTTTTTTGTGATTACATCATGTCACAAGATGACACTATGATTGTTGTTTGATTAACTGTGCAGCTCTAACAGATGCCATAACCAGGATGTCACTGCTGCTGAGCAGTATGACGTCTGCATCTACTTACGTGATTGGAGATAATTTATTTAACGTTTGTGGGGCTAATGATGATGTATTTTTTTTCCCCAGTTGTTAGGAGTGAATGGGGTGGTACTGACAGAGGCTCTCACACACAAGAAGATAATTGCCAAGGGAGAGGAGGTGGGTCTGGAAACACAGTTGTATTGTGGCACAAATGCATGATTAGCATTTGTACACAGAGTTTTCCTGTGTACGTAATGTCTGGTCTGACGCAGTGTAATTATATTGGAACTGGTCTAACTGACTGTGTATCTGTGTTGTCCATCCTGACTCTCAGCCTCTCATCTTGTTGTGTGTGTTTTCTTCAACAGTTGATGAGCCCACTCAACCTAGAGCAGGCATCATCAGCTCGGGATGCCCTGTCCAAGGCGGTGTACGGACGCACCTTTACCTGGCTGGTTAATAAAATCAACGATTCACTGACATACACAGTACGTGAATGGAACTGACCCAGTGCTTTACCCGGCTCTTTATCTGAACTTTAAACATCACATCTGATTGCTTATTGCAGCTGTTTATAGCAGTATTGCCTAAGCCACATTTCCCAGCATTGACTATAAAGTATATCTTATCTTAACCCTACCCTAAACCAACACTATACCCTAAAGCCAGTTCATAACCCTTACAAAGCTATTTAATGTTATTTACCCTAGCTGAAATGTGTAGAATGCCCTCCTAAATATGGATAAATATGAAACATTTCTTCACCCATCCATACAAGTCATGCATCTGCATTGCACATTGATCAGTGTGTTCACAGCCAATGACACAGTGGATTTTGCTTTTATTGAACATGCTTTACAATTTGATGTGTAAAATTACTTGTATTTTTTACTTAAAACCCCCCTTATCACATGTCACAAACTGGACTTGAAATGCATGTGTTCCTTCTGTTACAATACAGCTCCACCTTCTGGTTGTTGAGGTGAACAGGCGGCACTAAATAGATGCTACATATAACTTGGAAAAATTAAATTTTGCTACGTTTGTTAAATGGTTTTCTCTTTTGCCTGCTTAAAATTTGTCATTTTAATTATTCAGTGTGACTATGTATTTGTCTCTTGCTGCTGTTTTGTATTTATTTGTGTATGTGAAATTCTGTAAACAGCTTCCAAAGTTTTATATGAAGTTATCAATATTACAACTTAAATTATAGGAACTTATTTTATCCTAATGTTATGATTGTGTTTTTAACATTGTGTTTGTTTGTTACAGGATGACTCATACAAGCATTACTCTGTCATTGGCCTGCTGGATATTTATGGCTTCGAGGTGTTCCAACATAACAGGTACATTTAATAATTACGATTTCAACACATACAGTCTGTGCGATCACAGTTGGGCTGCTTTAAGTTTCTTTTTTTTTTAAACCATAATGCTGATTCTTCTGCAGTTGCTAGAAAATAAAAATTACTTGAGAGCATGGATAATTAATAAAATATATTTCAGAGATAATAAAAACACAAATGCAGTAGATGCTGTAAATTGGGGCAAGTGTGACAGCTGTTTATGACAATAAACATAAGATCTTCATAAATATGAAGATATTTATGTTGGAATTGGAAGAATGTCATCATCCAGTGTCAGCCAGGATAATTCAGTAGCCTCAATAATTCACTCTTAATGTCTTACTTTTTTTGTTCGTTTTTTTTTTTACACTTAATGCCTTACATTATATGGCAATATGGTATAACAAACATTTTCATATCACTGAATATTTAAGTGAAATTTGAAAAAAGATTGTTTGTGTTAACTACTATAAAACCACCAATAAATTGAAAAGGATGGACATTGATTGTAGTTATTCATGGCCAGGATGCAATCAAAGCTTAATAAATTTTGAAAATTGAGATGAACATCATCGGCCTATTTTATGTCACCAGCACAATTTTTGGCCACCTCTGTAACCTTCAGAACTGTAAAACCCTGTGAGGAAACCTTGGTGCGATGTTATTATTAAATAAAATTGAATTGAATCTAAAAAATATTTGTTCAGCATATAGATGTGTGTGACTTTAAGGAAAGCAACAAAACACTGAAACATTTGGAAGTGTTTTAGCTCAGAATGTGAACAAAGTCGAGCTGAAGGCAAAAGAAAAATGTTTATCACGATAAATAAAATGATCATATTAAAAATATATCAAAATAATTATTGTTTTCACACCCATCTCTAAAATCTTATATATATGGAGCTTTAATTTACACACTAGCATAGTGCTGTTATATTTATGAAGTAAGAAATATACAGGGAACAGCTGGTATAATCAACTCATTTGCACCTATGCTACACCTTTAAAATTCACTGCTTTTATTGTGTTTTGCAGCTTCGAGCAGTTCTGCATCAACTACTGTAATGAGAAGCTGCAGCAGCTCTTCATTGAACTCACCCTCAAGTCAGAGCAGGAGGAGTACGAGTCTGAAGGCATCACGGTCAGATATTCAGTCTCATTTCTCATTGTCCCATCTGTGCTCATCCCCTTGGTCTTTCACATGTTTTGGTTTCATGCGCAGTTTGGACTTAGAGCTCTTAATGTGATTGCGCTTTGACTTGTGTTTGTTTAATTTCTCATCCTGCTCTGTCATGAAAGCTTTTATTGAAAGTAATTTCTAGTAGAAAGCCATCTATAGTTAGAAGATGCCTTTCCATTACAAAGCTTTAGTAATATGTCTAAAATGCTAAATGATACCACTTAAGGAAATTACATGTCAACATAGCTCTGCAATTAAATATGATGATTTAATAATGTTCTCTGTAGTTGCACCCCTTTTAAGCTTTATTCATCACATTTATATTGACCTGTTTCACTTTTGTGGAACAAATGCTTCTTGTGTTCTGTCTGATATAAAGGCAGAGAGCAAACAGGTTGTGGGAGAAACTTGGATTCACCTCTCAAAGAGCCCATTATCATTAGACATTAGGTCTGTGGGCTGTGATTTCTGTAGTATCTGTGGAAATGATGTGACTGCCAGTGCTCACGTGACCTAACTGCTGGTCTGTTGCCATGGGGCTCTGAGCTCATATATGCATTCACATGCAAGTGGGCGAACAGCATGTCTGAGGCCAGGATTCCTGAAATTCTGCAGATTGCTGAATTAAGAGTCATAAAAAAGTAGGCCTGAACAAAATCATCATTAAAAAAAAAAGAAAGACAATGTGTGCATTGTTCAACATTGTGATGATGTTTTGAGTTGCAATAATCAAGCAGATACTGAATTGACGATACGATACAGGTCCAAGTTCTATTAGATTTGCAATTCTTCTTTGTGACAAAATTTGTGAGGGTGAATGTTTTACCTTGCTGACATGTTTTGACTATCTGCAGAATTTTTAAAGAATTTAGAGTATTTAGAACAATAATTCCTATTCTATACTATCACTAATTTGGCATTTCTTCTATCAATTGCCACAGTACTATGGTAGCAAAATGCACAAAGGAATATACTGAAGTATACACCATATATCAC